>JABCKV010000177.1:0-36402 GCA_018282005.1 Asterophora parasitica
TTTTTAATCAGTTTGGCATCCGCTCCTTGGCCTGCTGAGCGATTCTCACCCAAGACAACGATAGAATTCGTTATTTCACAAGCAATACGCGTGTAGATGCTTTCGTGACGCACGCGGCACGCTAAGTCCACCGAAGAAATCAGAAGCTAAAGCTAAGCCCAATTCGGACACGCGTTATTTGGCTAAACCGCGGATTATTTACTCCGGGCCGTAAGGAGTGTACACGTTTCCGACCAGTTAAACCAAAAGTGTTTGAAGCTTGCCAACTTCCGAGCAAGGCCACGACAAGAATCGACACAAAAAGGCTTTAAAGGCAGCACAATGGACGGTCTCGTGGCTGAGCTCCGCAAAATTCCACCAGTGACCAGGTTCTTGTGTGCCTCGTCGCTCGCGGTGACAATCCCGGTCTTGATGAACATCGTCTCGCCGTACAAGGTCCTCTATACATATAAATACGTCTTCCAACAACTCCAGGTGCGTTTGATCATGGTCTCTGACGTTGAACGTTGAACGGCGGTAGCCTGACAAAAAATCATGGCAGGTGTGGAGGTTGTATTCAAGTTTCTTCCTTGGAAGTCAGTCTGCAACTGCTCTCGGCGCTTGATCTTTGGTATGCTTACAGCTTGCTTTTATCTACAGCGTCTGGGATCAACTATATCTTCGACCTTGTCATGCTCTAGTGAGTCCCACTCGTCCTGTCAGTTAAAACTTGTATATCTTATGGCCTTACAGCCGTACAACGGACCAATTGGAATCTGGGCCTTACTCGAGGAGATCAGCAGACTTGGCGTACCAACTCCTCTTCGCTTGTGGATCGATAATCGTGCGCTCGTTACATTGCACCTCCACCTCATCTTGCACTAACACATTTAAAGGTCGCCACCACGCCCCTCAATGGCATGCTCTTCTTCCACCCCCTTCTAGTCTCTCTCATCTACATATCCTCTTCTCTCGCCCCTGTCGGCGCCCAGACATCCATCTTGGGGCTAATCACCTTGCCCGTCAAATACCTCCCATATACCGTCATCGGTATGGACCTCCTCATGGGCGGACCTGGACACGCAGCACAGGCCGTCGCCGGTGCCGTTGTAGGCCATGCCTGGTGGTTGGGTGTGTGGGGTAGCCAGCTTGGTGGCGGTGGCGGCGTGCTACAGGCGTATGCTAGCGCACCGGCGTGGCTGCGCAACCTTGTGGGCGAAGGAGGGACGCCGCCGCCACCCCCCTCGCAGGCGCAAGCAAACTCGGGTGGAGGGGTGCATGTTGTGAGACCGAGACGAACCCTGGCGACGGATACAGGAGCGGCAGGTGGAAGCTCTGGCTCGACGGGGTATAATTGGGGTTCGGGGAGGACGCTGGGTAGCTCCTGATCACCCCTGAGCTTGTTGTAATTGTATCTTGTTTTTCCCCATCTCGTGGGCGGCTGGGCTGCTACATAGTCACGACTTGGCGACGCGTTCGAGGCGAAATCCTTGCTGCAACACTGCATGGCTCCCCATTGTAGTAGGCTTGGGATTTTGTGGTACATATGTGCTATTACAAACAGCTGTCCGTGCGTGCATGAGGAAAGGATTCTAGATGTTAGTGTGAAGTCGTTGGGGTCATGGTATTGTGAAATCGTGTACGGTGATTGAGCAGGAGTTGCAGTGATATGCGATAATGCTGAGTCGTAAGATGACAATGCTGGAAGGAGACGAAGAGAGAAAAATCAGGAAGCAGCAGCATTCCCTTAATCTGTTTCCATAAGAGTTGCGCCCTGGAGTACCACAACGCCCTCTCCACACCCCGCCACCACGAATGCCGTCGCCACATCGCCAATCGTCTTCGTCACCTCGGAGCCCACAGTCCCATACTCCTCCATCAGTTCCTTGAGCTCCGCGCGGTGGTTTTCCACTGCCAGTCGCCTTGAACGGCCCGTCACGATGAGGAGACGCGAACCAGGGCGGCGGGAACCCTCGGCCTCGTGAATCCCAGCACGGAGAGGGACAGGCGTCGCGCACTCCCTGAAGTCGATCTGAGCGAGCGCAGAAGACGAAGACAAGGAGCTGGAATCCGGGCGTGGACCCGCGTAGCGTGCCCATACGATGTTGTCTGCCGTCTCTGACTGCATTCGGGTCTCGGTATTGTGTTGGCCGTAAACTGTATCCGGAAAGCCCGCAACACCCTGCCGTGATGAAAGAACGTTTAGTCGCGGGTAGTAGCAGGGGAAGACAAAACACTTACAGAAGCAACAGTAATATTGGCATCCTCCGGATTCGGCGACAGCGTAACCTTCATATCACGCAATTGTGCTGTGGGTGCAATCGAAAGCGGAACCACAGGTTCCACCTCCTTCTTGATCATCCTCAGCACAGTCGCCCTGACCCTCTCGTTCTCACAGGTTTGCACGACAAATTCCAGCGCGAGGCGATCGTCGGGACCACCAAAAAACGGAAGGAAAAGGTGCTGGCTTCCATTCGCGCCTGCCGTAGTCCCGAGCCCAGGAACCCCGTCTGTGCTTTGATCCACGAAAAGCGCGACATCCGTCTTGGCCTGCGCAAACACGCTGCGCACGAATTGCGAGTGTATAACTGCGGAAGACTTCTCGGCAAGCCCGATAGAGGGCCCGCCTGACTTGAATAGAAGATCAAAGGGGTTGGTTGAGGGGGCTCTGGGGGTGGTCGGCTTGGGGGTCTTCGGGTGGTCTTCGGCGGTAGTGCCAATGCCGATGCCGGAGACGTCGACGGATGGTGGGATCCATGGAAGCATAATGAGGTCCGAGCCGTGGTTGCTTGCGTGCTCCGAGACGGTGTATGAAAGGTCGTCGTAGGTGACAATGGACAGCGCGGGTGTGATGGGGAGTGCATTGAGCTGGCCGAACATCTTGAACACAGCCAGGAGTGGGTCTGTGCGTAGAAGGGAGTCGGCGACGGACGACTTCATCACTGCCGATGTACGGTCCGAGAGTTCAATGAGACGAAGGGCCTCGATCGATATAGGGATATTTGCGGGGACCTTGGTCGTCGAGTGCCGGCTAGTTTCTGTGGACGAGAGTTTGGGGATGTTCATGGGGACCACAGGTAGGGAGGGCTGAATGAGCTGGGAGAGGGCCATGGCACCTGGTAGATGCTCCAGTTTGTCAAGGACCACCGTGAAGCGCCGTTTTCCAGTTGAGTCACCGCCACCTTGAGACTTCCTATCGGTACGGGTCTCCTCGTCCGCGACGTTGCCAAAGGTGGAACCAGTGGCAGAGATGCGCCGACGTAGATGAGGTGGGTAGAAGCGCATGACGAGAGGCGTCGTCATAAAAGTGAGAATGAGTGCTTCAAGCACGAACATGGAAAATACACGCTAAGGATCCAATCACATTAGCGCCGTATTCAATACCATACATGTCTACACTTACGGGCGTCAGAATACCAGCGGATAAGCCAACGTTGAGGACAATCAACTCCACCAAACTAGATGTCGGTCGCTACTTGAGCGAATGGCAAGGTATAAATGTCAAATCACTCACCCTTTACAGCTCATGAGAGAACCAATGGCGCCAGCCTCCCTCCAGTTGAATCCTGCCGCGTATCTTGCAGCGAGAGCACACCCACCAAACTTTCCGATGAACGCGGTGAATATGATAGCAAATGTATAGCCCCAAGTGATGCCTTGAGGGAAGTCCATGAATTCTCGTTGTTCGCAGACGCAGATAACGACATACATACCATCGTTTAGAAGTCCAAGGTTCGTAGACAGTCCTGAGAGCGTGAAGTACTGCGGGAGATCTCAGTTTATTATCTCGAGAGCAGAAGGCGTCATACCAAGGGCAGGAAGATAATCGCGACCATGTCCTCTAGCTTTTCTGTCAATTGAATAGCCAAGTTGCCTTCACGGGGTACAATGATTCCAGTTACAAACGCGCCTGCGAGTGCGGAACGGTCAACTGGGCTGAAATGTTTATACGAGGGCGGCGCACCAAATATAGCATGCACTCCAATGACGTCCGTGAAGAATGCCGATCCGAATAGTATTAAAATCGTGACAGTCATGAACAACACGGTCGGTCCGCTCTCAACTACTAGGATTAGTAGAAATCAGACGCGAAGTAAGGAAATTGCGTACTGGAGCCGGTATTCCTGGCGAGCCACTTGAGGGCGTACTTGACGGGAAAAAGGAGGAAAATTGTCCATCCGACGCAGGCCAGGAGGATATAGACAGCAGTGACCCCGGTGCCTGCGTTGACCAATGCGACGCTGAGCGCGAGGAGCACCCAACCGACTATCACGGGGTCAGATCATGGATTCACGAAAAGCACACATACAACTCACTGATGTCGTTCCCCACGCCGGCAGAAAGCACAACGATGCCCACGGTGGTATCAAGGAGCTTAAGCTCGGTGAGGATGCGGCACAGCACAGGAAACGCAGTGATAGAGAAGGCGACGCCCGCGAAGAGCATGAAGTGGGTGAACTTTATGCTCTCGCTGATGAACTGCTTGTACAGTGGGACGCTGAGACCTGCGCCAATGCCAAACGGAAGAACCATGCCTGCGAGCGCAACTGTCGCGGAAAGGCGCGCGTTCTTCCTGATCACCGTGCCGTCAATTTCAAGTCCAACAAAGAAGAGGAAGAGGCAGAGTCCAATGTTAGCGGTGAGGCTGAGATACGGCCGGGAATCTTGTGGAAAAATATGTTCTGTGAAGCCAGGGATACGACCTGCGATGTGTTAGGCGCGCGCGTATAAGCAGGGTTTGCGACTCACCCAAAGCAGTTGGACCTAAATACAAGCACGCTGCATGAGCTTTGGAATGAAATTAAGATGCTGGCCACACACCGAGAATGATACCACCCAACACCTCTGCAATGACCTTTGGCTGCCGAATCTTGCGCAGGACGAGCGAAAGTAGACTGGCCGTGCTCACGATAATCCCTGTACCAGGCGTCAGAAATTTCACGACCTCCTTTGAGCCCAAGTACCGAGCTGGATGATCCACAGCCGTAGAGGGTCACTCGGGTTGAACTCTGATGGGTCCTTCCCACTCAGCAGACCCCCCTGGGAACAGAAATCAGCATATGTTCCCTATTGCCCTCGTTCTTGTGCTCACCTGCTCAGTCGCATCTCTCTTGACATGGAAGAGGCTGATCACAGTATTGGAGAACTCTGGCATGGCGCTAGAGTGTTGTGGCGGTCAAGAGCAAGGGTGCTAAGTTACTAGTCAATCATCTTTGTGCCGCGTTCCGATCACTTGATCAGACTCGGAGGCAAAAAACTTCACGGATTTCAAAATAATTGAGACATGCATATTCCATAGACATCCTTTCAAGGGGTTTTTTCAGCCTGATAACGCTAAATAGTAAACAGAAAAAGTTATCTGACATCTCACAAGGAGTGAGTCCGAGACTCGAACGACTCTGGGAGGTGACGGTAACGTCACCACGAAACTCAGTGCCGTGACGAAGTCAAAGGACTAATGTTGATACATGGGACGTGATGTACAAAGGTTGCATATGTCAACCGTAAGTTAGCTACGTAGCTACGTATCATGGTAAACAGTGACCGGTTTGTTGTCAGGTATCCGATTGGTATACACACATCTGAACCGGATTCAGAATCACAACTTTCCCTTTGCTTCCTTCGTAGCCTGATGTTCGTACTTGTCTTGCAAAACCCTCCGTAGGACCTTTCCCGTAGGCGACTTGGGTATCTGGTGGCGAAGGACAGAACGTCAACGCCTTGAGAAATAAGTAGAAGTGTTTTGATGAGCTCACCGCTTGCACGACCTCGATACCACCACGGAGCCACTTGTATTTACTCAAGTTCTCTTGATGCCATGTCTCCAGTTCCCTGATAATGGCATCCGCGCCTAGCTTCTTTCCAGCATCGCTGAGGACAACCCACGCGCGAGGCACCTTCTCGTCAGATGTCCGCCCACCGCTGACGCCGGCGACCGTGGCGTCGGTGATCAGCTTTCGCGGGTCCGCGAGTAGGGCGTTCTCGATCTCAACGGGCGAGACTTGAACGCCGGAGACCTTCAGCGTATCCTGCAGAACGAAGAAGCAGTCAGAAGATGGCACGATGCTCATACGACATCTGAACGGACCTTGGCTCTGTCGGCGAAGCTGGACATAATGGCAATGATTAGCACGAGGAAACAGAAAGAAATGTCCCCCATACAAGAAATATCCTTCCTCCGTGGCCCGGAACTTGTCGCCGGTGCGCAGCCAGCCGTCGATAAAGGTCTCGCGGGTGGCTTTCTCGTTGTTCCAGTACCCAAGCGCCACAATTTCGCTGCGAAGATACAGCTCACCGACCTCATTCACATCGGCGTCTGTTCCGTCGTCGCGCACGATGTGTGCCTCCACGCCGGGCAAAAGGATCCCTGTCGACCCCGGGACATGCTTGAATCGCCCGCCAAGCACCCCCGGGAGTGGCTGGACAATGGCAGCAATCGTCTACGGTGTCGCGTGTCAGAAGATCCCACAGCGCAAACAGTTTGACTGACTCACAGCTTCGGACATTCCGTAGCCTTCCGTGAATGTGGATTCTTGAGGCACCAGTGCCGAAATCTTTGCGGCAAGCTCTGGTGGTAGGTATGCAGCGCCGCTTCCCATCTGCTGAACGGAACTAAAGTCGACCTTCTCGATACCAGGATGATTTACCAGCTGGTGGACAACCGAGGGAATCAATGCAATAGCTGTGATGCGGTACCTGCGAAACGGTGCTATTAGGAGTTGGTAGATGCGGGACAATGCGGCCTACTTCGGAATGAGCTTGAGGGCAAGCTTAATATCCCATTGGGAGAGAATAACAAGCGTCATAGGGGCCAGGAATGAGCGAAAGGCGTATGTGTGGAGGCCATATGTGTGGTGGAATGGTAGAAAGGCAAGCGCCACCGGAATACCTTCTGGTGTCTTGGGAGGTGGCGGCTAGCATAATCTTCCGTCAGACATACATAAAACTTTATAGGAGAAGTATAACATACGGTATATACTTCCGCGTTCGCTGCTCCAATCACGATGGACTGTCCAACAGTATAGATGATGTTCCCATGCGAGATCATGACGGCTGCAAACGGTCAACGTGAGCTCGAATGACACAGAAGTTCGGGTGCAATGTTGTGTACCTTTGGGCAGTCCACTGGTCCCACTGGAGAAAATAAGATAGGCGAGAGTATCCTTTCGAGCTTCCCGAGGTGCAACAGCAGGTATCTTGCGAGTATGAGCATCTTCGATTAGGTCACCAAAGTTCTTCCGTCCCTTGGCGTGTCCCTCCAGAACGAAGATCTTGCTCGAGGGTATACCGACCTTCTTCGCAACTGGAAGCACAAGAGGAAGCAGGTTGGCGTCAACGAACAATACAGTAGCTTTCGACAATTCGAGGGCGTGTTTGAGCTCGAAAGGGGTCGAATACGAGGAAATCAACGCAAAGGGGGTCGTGATGGCAAGTAGGGAGTGCAGAATGGCAATATAGTCCTATATCGCACATTTTAATACATGCTACACTAAAAAAGATGCATCACGACTTGCCATTGAATTTGGGCTCACGATACCAATGATATCGCCTGCCTCACCAGAGAGCCCAAGACCACCAGCAGAGATAGGAGCGCCAAGGGCCGTGGCGCCTCCCCGTACGCGGTCAACCAATTGACGATAGGTCCTCTTCTGTCCCGTTTTCGCGTCAATCTGAAAAGTGTAATCTGACCACTCCGCCTGGTCGGGGCGCCCAAAGAATGCATGATGCGCGTTAAATACAGAGAACGGTGGGACGTCAGGATAAGGTGATTTGAGATGCATCACGAAGACCCCAAAAAGTAGAAGTGAGCTGCCACAGCGTATATGGGCATGTCTTTCCTGGAGGACTACTTATAATGAGCGATTGGACAGACTTCTCTCGTCCCCAGGCGCCGGGATGGGATGAACCCGCATTGCCGATTTTGATTTGCGTCCAGGGCACAACGTGACTTACCCGTGATCAAAACTGGCAGGTGACCCAAAATCGCGGACGTTGCCGACGCGCCCCTAGGCTTGTTGTCATTCCAGAGACGTTAGAAAAGGCCACCGTTGACCGATTGCATAGTATTCATCGTCAATTGCAAAGCGCGTCTGACGCAAAATATGGAGCCATGTGAATGCCCTCCGTTTATCTCGAAGCTGCCCCAAGGACTTAAGTTCACGTCACTGTTTCTGACTCTGCAGGTTGGACGATAAATATTGTAGCTGCATAGTACGTTTTTTTCAATCCACTCACTAAAGAGGAGGTGCACATTTGACGCGTCGTGTGCTTTTTTTTGAATGGAAAGAAGAGAGGCATAGACTTGTGCCACAAGTCGCAGGAAGGCCGCACGCGTCCATCATCGTATCTCGGTTTTGGAGGTCAAGCCGTTCCATTTACATTCTGAACTGGCAAGTCATCACGACTAGAAGACTAAGGTATCAAAATCAGCGATATCCCTTTCGGAAACTTACGACAAACCTCATTTCCCAGTTCCTCCTTTTCCCTTGTCTAGATTTTCGCGACCATTAAAATCATGTGTGTGTATATGGCCGCCTAGCGATACTATGTGGACCTTTAGAACTTATGCTAACGGGTATCAGAGACGGGGGGTATCATCAAGCCTGCGTGGAGCTACATGGGGGGCGTATTAGCTGGCAGAAATGCCTGGATCTGGCCCTAAACGCAGAATGACGCGAGGAAGCTTCTTTCCAGGTCCAACAGAGACTGACGGGTCGCCTTCCGAGTTGGAGCTGCTCGAATTACTTCCCTCAGTGCCAGCCGACTCCGACGAAGAGGAGATTGTCGGCTCAGCCTTCACCTTACCCCTCCCTTCGACCGCATTGGTGTTCACGTCGGACACCGTGCGTTGCAGAGAAGGTGAAGGAGACGGCGTGGGGCTGGCTCCGGTGCCCCTGGACTTGCGCTCGCGCAGCGTCCTCGTCGACGGGGGAACGAGTGTCCGGGAAGGTGCTGAAGTTGCTGCCTTTCGCACGCCAGAATCCAGCGAGTTGAAGAGCTCCAACGTCCGCTCAAGCCATGGTTCAGGTGGACCTGGCGTGCCCACGGACGCACGACCGCCCCGACCGCGTTTCTTGGTAGCTTTCTCAAGCTGCGATAGCCAAGTGGATATCAATCTCAAGAGACTTGGAGGACGCGGTGAACAAAGAACGTATACGTACCTTGGCAAGATTCTCAATGCTCCACCAGGCATCGTCGACCGCATCCACATCTGCAAGCCCCGAAAGATGTGCCATTGCGCCACTGATGAGGGCGCGGTCGCTGTATCCGCCTTCGAGCACGCTAACCACCCGTCCTCGGGCATAGCGATCTGCGAGCGCACAGACATCGCGCGCAAAGCGGTGATAGAATCCAGTGGGCACTTTGCGGTTGTGGCGCGACATGGATTCGTATTCGTGTTCGCATGCATCCATGCCACAACTTTTCGAGCCATGAGATTTGCGGCATTGAAAATGAGCGAAACTAAACCTACCTGATGAACACCATGGTATCTTCCCCAGGCCCGCCAGTTCCGTCGAAAAACTCCTCAGCTTTTCGGAGGATCTTGCTGTAATGCTGCTTGTACAGTACATCCCAAAAATGATCTTCAGAAGTGTAGGCTTGAAGGTGGACGTTCTCGATATATTGACCGTGTGATTTGTGTAGGGATACAGAGGCCGCTTGCACGAGTTCAGCCTTCCCATCCTAGCGATGAATTCAAGATCAGTGGTTTCTCAGGATAAAAGAGGCCCTTACCTCACAAGGATATGAGAGGATATCGTGTACGGAGCCGTAGTAAACTTGGAGGCCAGGTCGCGATGGTGGAGGAGCTCCTGCCTCTGTTTCTAGAGTCTGTCGATACGTGTCTTCATTAATCTGCCACACGATTGATTGTGTTCCATTTCCTGGCGTGACGTAAGGTCTGTGTTTCGAATTCAGATACAAAGGACGTACCGTGGTGAAGGTCAATGTCAAGGATCACCACGCGATTTACGCCGCACTTGAGGTGAGCTTTGAGGAGAATATGAACATCAAAAAAATTCGTTGATAGTAGAAGACGTTACGTACCGTGTGCCGCACCAATGGCCACATTGTTCACGAAGCAGAAGCCGGAGGGTGTATTCTCTCCACAATGGTGACCCGGCGGTCGAATGGCGACGAAGGCACGATGTACGGGAGAGTCGGTAGGCATTGTAGCAGCAGACGCTGCTGACTTGGAACTACTGGATGAAGCCACAACCTTGTCAACAGCCTCACAGACCGTGCCAATAGCTCCCTGTATCGCGTCGATAGACTCTGGGCACACTTCATAGCAGTAATGCAGTCAGCGAGTGAATAACAGTCGAAATCACGATAAAACGCACGATAGAGATCGCCCTGTGCGAGCCCTTCAGGGATCTCTGAGCCTCCGTTTCGTATTTTGTCCCGACTGTCTCTCGCCCATCCTTTCAGTTTCTCGAGATAAACATCGCCTGCAACGTCCCCATGAACAAATTTCACAGCGGGATTGTTTAGTATATCCACAGACGCCTGGCTCCGTATGACAGACACCGGCGATGGTCGAGAGTCAGGTAGGATGTGCATGCGTCCCATAGCCGCAGCTAAATCGTCTGGACCCAGTGGCTTTTGCTGTCCAGCTGCAGGTGGTGTGACCACATTCGCATCGGACGCGGAAAGAGCCTCGAGACGCGCGATTGCGGCCGAAAGGCCAACCGTCACTGCGCGCAGGCGTTCTGGGCGTTCCACAATCGCGGATAAGTCCCGGGATCGAATGTATTGATGTTGATAGCATGCATCCTGGAGGAAAATAGCAGATCTTCTGCTTGAACTGGCTATAGTAGTCGATGTCGGTAAGCGCGATAAGTTAGATGAGTAGTGGCACAGAACTTACCGAAAGTTTTTTGAGACATTACAGGCCAATAATTAAGGACCCCGAATATTGGATGCACGTCGTTGATTTAGTGCTTGAACGCGACAGCCAGGGGAGGAGAACAAGTCAATATAAGAATGTAAAGCCAAGTGGAGTTGTAGGTCCAAGTTTGTGAATTTGTTGATGCCTGTTTTCAGTGGCGTTCCCAAATCCGTCCTCTCAAAACCACAGCTTGAACGACAACCTCTAGTGAGTTACACCCAAGAAGGCTATCGACGCCCATGATAATATTATAATTACTGAATCCCCTGCTGTGAGTTCCAGAGAAATAAGATGCCCAAATATAAAACTCTGCGTAGCTCCTGCTCACGCATTAAAATACGAGCCCCCAATCTAAACCCTTTCCTCGCCTTCTCCCCTCAAATCGTCCGCAACTTGTCCAACAAGATTGCCCACTCCATTAGCGTAACTCCCTGCTTCAGCGCCTCCTCCCTGACCTGCTTATCTCTCGTTTCATCTGATAGCCGCCCAACTGCGCGTAGATGACCCTCGTTCACGATCCCCAGCCTCGCAAGCACAGGCGCTATGTGGAGCAATGGCGGCTCGCACGACGCGAGGATGTCATCGAACGCGACTGCGGACGCGGAATTGATAGTGCTGATAGTGGATCCAGACTGTGTAGGGTGGAATGAGGGCAACGAGTCTCGCGCACCCTGGTACGGTGTTCGATCGCGGTTTGGTGTTGAGCTGCGCAGAGGCGTGTGCGACGTCCTATCGCGGTCCCGATGGATTGGCGTCGTGGCACGCCGGGGTGGAATGGCAGCACCATTTCCAGGAACTCTTGGAGGCGGCGAACGGGCGTTGATGTCGTGCCGGCTGCGACTGGGGTCGCGGCGTGGGGTGCGTGGGGGTGTCTGCGGGGGTGTGTGATTCCAAGGCAGTGAAACCGAGGATCCGCTCATTCTTGGTATGTGGGTCGTCAGTCCCAGCGAGTTGTGGGTCATAATTGTTGTGGCTACCGAGTGACGCTATATGCCAGAGTATTAGCCCATTGCTACACGTCCAGACATAAGAGGGACGTACCTTTATGGCGGGGTCAGTCTCTTCCGACTCCTCATCAGTGATAGTTCGGATACTCCCCATATTCGATTCCCCATCCTCGGCCAGGGGCTTCGGTGGCGCAGGCAAGCTCCTCATCCTCCTCATCTTATGGCTGTCATAGTCATCTTCGCCTTCTCCGCCACCACCCGCATCGTCCCCCTCCTCTCTCGAACCCCCACTGCCTCCAGCCTGCGTTGCATAGTCCCTAGCGTCCAGATAATAAACATCCATATTAGCGCGCTGGTCTGCCTCGTCTGCCACCTGCTCGCGCCACGTGGAGATCGTCACAGTCCGCTCCGGTCCGTCCTCCAACACTCTCCGGTCCACGATCTCAAATGACTGCCTCGCACGCGGTGTTACTTCGGTTCCCGCTCTACTTTGATCCCCTCCTCCAACCACAACCGCGCCCCCTCCAGCACGCCCTAGTGATCCAAGCTTTGCAGGCATCCCTATCCTCTCAGTGCTGATCAGCTGCTGCTGTGGCCTCTGCACCTGCGTCTGCGTCGCACGCCCGAATTTCCCTCCCCTGCTCCGGATTGGGCTCAGGGTATGATCGTGATCTGGGGTATCCGGCCCAAACTGCCTCTCCAGCTCGGTCATGTACTCGCCGTACAGCTCTATCACGTCCCCGCTCGCATTCCCCACAGTCGTCCTGTGTCCTCCAGGCGCCACTGGCTGAGGAGAAGGCCGCTTCGAGGGCGTCGGTGGCGAACTTTGTGGGATCTCCGGCCGGATCGGCGTCTGCTGCGTCCGCGCCTTGGGCGACGCGACTTTAGACGATAGTGGACGTGAATTGGGTGGTACATTCACCGGCAGCGATGGCGGTGGCGGAGGCATCGGCGTAGCAGGAGGGAGATGTTTGCGTGACTTAACGCGAGGCGAATACTCGCCCCATTCGGTGAACGCGCCGCGTGTGGTGGTGGCTGCATCGAAGTCGTCGTCGAGGGGCACGGAGGTGGGCGGTGGACGCGGGCGCCGGACAAGTGTTTTGTGGCCGTACTTGTCGGGAACGAGGTAGAATATGCCCGATTCTGTATGGGTGCCAGGTGCGTTAGTTTTTGGTGGTAGTGTGGCTCATGCACAATGTCAAGTGGCGTGCCCCTCCCGACAGGGCGGAGGTGGTGAAGCCAACGGCAGCCAGCAATGTTGGACTGGATGGGCAGGGATGCGATAGGGAGGATCTATGTTACGTACCAGTGGCGGCGTCCTCTTCATCGCTATTCGGGTGGTGGGGAAGTTGCATTTCCTTCACCACAGCCGCCTTCGCCTTCGCTCGGTTTCGTCTGCTGGGGAAACGGAAGTGCTGAGTGGGGAAACAACAAAGCATTCACGTCGTGGTCTGAGGTCAGACGATGCAGACAAAGCAAGGTCAATGTGGCACCTGAGGCCAGGCGTGGTAGTGGAAGTTACATACCCCGTAGGCGATAAATATCAGGGCTGGGCACACGAGGCTGCATCGTGGTATGTGGCCCATCACGAATCACGATGTCGATGCCATGTCTGTGCAGGCCTGCACGTGCTAGTCGGGGCACTGAAGGAGGATCCTGTGCGAGATGAATTAGATCGGAAAGACGTTTCAGCGCCGCGGACAATTGAAGTAAGCGCCGGCCTTATGCTCGGTGCAGACGCGCATGCATGCGACAGGAGATAGGAAGGACCTCCGACATGTAACAAAGGACGGGGTATTAATAGGTGGCAAGAACACAAAAAGGACAGTGAGGCTCATGAATGATGGCTCGAGAATGGGTAAGTGATATTGCAATACAATAGAATACACGGAGTGGAAATAAATAGCAAAATCCAGACGGATGGCAAATGGCGGCTCATGACCTCTCACCACGGAGGCGGCGAGCCAAGGCGAGATCCTTGGGTTGACTGCAATAGGAAGAGCCGCGTCAGTGGGAAACATACATTGTGGTCGGCTTGAATCAAGAACATACATGGTGACACCTAATGAGAAATGGCCATTAATTGATGCACGTAGTATCAACGGAGGATATGAAGACGTACGTTTAGCGTGGATAGCGGCCAAGTTTGTGTCCTCAAAGAGGGACACAAGGTAAGCCTCAGCAGCTTCCTGGAGAGCCATGACGGCCGATGACTGGAAGCGGAGATCCGTCTAAAGATAAAAGAGTTATATTCCTATTTCTTCATGTCATGACAACTATGAAGAAACGCACCTTGAAGTCCTGTGCGATTTCGCGGACGAGACGTTGGAAGGGGAGTTTGCGGATGAGGAGCTCAGTCGACTTTTGATAACGGCGAATCTCGCGCAGAGCGACGGTTCCGGGGCGGAAGCGATGGGGCTTCTTCACACCACCGGTCGCGTTCTAAACGAAGAAATGCGATGAGAAGGTTGGAAGTGAAAGGCCTGAAGGTGATGGACGCACCGTAGCAGTCTTGCGGGCAGCAGACTTTGAAGCGAGCTGAAGTGAGTGGAGAGATTAAAAGTCAGACTATATTCAACAAGGGCGTGTCGTCGCAGACACACGAAGATACTCTGCCATTGTACCCACCTGTTTGCGAGGAGCCTTGCCACCAGTGGACTTGCGAGCTGTTTGTTTGGTGCGCGCCATTGCAAGAGAGTAAAGAGGAAAGTCTTTAGATTCGATGTGAGAATTTGCTGGCCGAGGTGGTGAGCGTCGAGGAACAAGATGCGCATTGCACGTTCGGCGTATTTATATGAGCATATGCGACCACGTGATGCATTAAACAGACATTTTTTGACGCGACGCGTACACAAGTACAAAGTAATCCACGTGCAACGCGTCATTCTTTTGTTCACACTGCGGGCATTGGCTGTTTGGATCGTCAATCATAGCTAGATTTTATTGTGATTATACTGTGATTGACCAATCAGCATGAAGGACTCCAATAAAATCCCGATATCTTCCAACTTTGATTGTCGAAGGTAACAGCCAATGCCCGCAGTGTCAACTTGAAATGAATATCTCACAGTCAATCGTATCCTTACAATTGTTCTATGTGCGTTGGGGGAGAACAAGGCGCGCCGGTCTGTATCTTGATAGACCAGAGTATATAGCCATTATGAAACGATGTTCGCACTTATCATTATCATTCCTGCACTATGTTGCTTTCGCCCTCTTTCGCCACGCCATCGGCATTTGGATGTCGAATCGTTCAAACATGTCACTGCAACTACGCAACGCCCACTGTGGCGCAACTGTCGATGCCTGTTGCCCGCAAATCGGTTTGTTTGATGCAAAGGCTCAAGCCAAAGAAACCCGTTGTCAAGCGTTCTTGCTCAGGCGTTCTTCCAAACGAACTCGAAGTGCGACGCCGCGCACAGGGTCGTGCGCCACAGGTATGTCCAGTCAATCGTTACGTGTATAACCATGTGTCCAAATGCTGTCTCTTCTGTATAGAATCGCTGCCTACTGCCCTTTACTGCCTGCTTTTGACTCCCAGACCAGTCAAATCGAACTACCTTTTCATTGACCTCCGAGTAGTCAATGGCTTTGAGCCTCAATCTCGGATTTGACGCACTCCTAGCCGTTTTCTTCCCGCTCGCTCTTTTCGCTGTCGTTTTACGCTCAAACATCGGTTTGAACCTGCGCCATCGGGCTTGGGGAACCCTTCTCGACGTCGTCTCTCTCCGCGCACGTAAATCCTCCCATGGTCCATTTTCCCTCCAAAGGGCATATCAATCTTACTCTCAATACAGTCGACTATCGGCCTATGAAATTTCTCGGAAGCATGTCGCGTACAGCACCCTTGGACGCGCACACAGGCGCCTCGGGAACAAGATTGGGTATCCTGCGAAGCTGGACAAACTCAAGTACGTGACGGATCTCAATGCCGTCGTCACTGAGGGCATTGCTGGGCTAGCCGCGAAAGAGTTGGGGGTCAGTGAGAGCTTTGCTGGGCATGGCGCCGAGCTTGGGAGAGTGAGGGAGGCCCTGAAGCACTTTGTGAGGGACTGGAGCGAAGAAGGTGCGGAGGAGCGCGAGAAGATCTTTCGACCGATATTGGATGTGCTGGCCACTGTCGACCCCGTTGAACGCAAGCATAAGAAGGTTTTGGTGCCCGGTGCTGGGCTGGGCAGACTTGCTTGGGAGATTTCTCAGCTTGGTGCGTGTTTTCTTGATTTCCGTATATTTTCTGCTGACGACCTGCAGGTTATGATACGACAGCCAACGAGCTCTCGTTCTTCATGAACCTCGCCTTCCGCTTCCTGCTGTCCGCAGACACAACTCCTACAGCGAACGAACACACACTGCGCCCGTACGCACACTGGTTCTCCCACCAGCGCTCCAACGATTCCCTCTTCCGCGCCATCCACTTTCCCGACGCCGTTCCACGCCTCAGCCCGTCCTTCCGTCTCGCCGAGTCCGATTTCCTGACCCTCTCCCCTCCCGGACCACAATCCGCTTCTACCTTCGCTTGGTCCAAGTCGTCAGATGACCCAGACGCAGGCTACGACTACATCGCAACCCTCTTTTTCATTGACACCTCCCTCAACGCGCTCGCAACAGTGCAGCAAGTCCACACACTCCTCCGCCCTGGCGGCACGTGGATCAATCTCGGGCCTCTCCTCTGGACGTCTGGAGGTCATGCAAAGCTGGAGCTCAGCCTTGAGGAGGTGATCTGCGTGGCGGAGGAGATTGGGTTCGTGTTTCAGGAGAACGGCGGGGGCAAGACCCGCACGGTCGAGTGCGAGTATACAAGAGATAAGAATGCGATGATGCGCTGGGTCTACGGGGCGGAATTTTGGGTTGCTACCAAGTCAAAGTAGGATTGGGTACGTTGCTTCGCTATCCCCTGTATCTCGTCTCTCATCTGTTCGTTAAATTATCAGAGACTGCTTTGACTGAATCCCCGCCACTTTTTGTGACGTAACATATCAGGGACAAGTTGACAAAGGCTCTTGTTGCAACACAATGTGCCCCGACAACAAAGGTCCAACGTAACAAAGTCCTTCGCTTATTTATACCCAACGACCTTGCTACCGTTCTGTCACCACTCGAATACCCACCGCAATGGATACCTCGAACATGATCAATGTCAGCGACAATACCCCTTCCACGTCTCCCGTGTCGACAACGCCTGCACCACCCACCACCGGGCTCAAGATACGCGTCCCCGTGCGCATCCGGCCGTACTTCCACCCGCACGAAAACATCACCTTTGACTTCGACGAGGAAGAACCCCAGTACGACGAAATCACCGCGCGCCAGGACGAGAGCGCGTACAGTGTGCTGCCGACGGGAAGGATAGTGGCCGGCTCGAAGCGTGCTGCGAAGGCGCGTGAAAGCCATCCTGTCTTGGGGGCCGGCGGGAAACCCGGAAGGGCGGAGGCGGAAATGACTATGATGGATGTAAGTTTTGGTGGGGGCACGGCGGTGGAGTTCGAAGGTTTTGGGGTACGTGCTTGTCATGCGCTGATGCTGGATGGGATGGGCTAACGTGTTATGCCATCCACAGGGCCTTAAACCGGGTGCTGCGCCGAGAAAGTGGTAGACGGTTGCTCTGTGATTTCCGGATATCAGACGCGTTGTGCTATCGAGTTTTATCGACCTGATTTTCTCTTTGAATCCTATGGGGCTGAATGGGTGGTTAAACCGCGCTTGAGTGCTTGGCAATGATCTCCTCGCGACTTCGAGGACGCTACAACTCAACGCAGGGCTCATCAAACCAGTCTGATATCCTGAAAGGCCTGTAGGCTGTAGTTTTAAATTTCGCAGAACACCACGCGATGCGTGAGCTTCGCACATCTATGATATTCAATCACAGTGAATTGTAGATGATCATGAGTGATCTGGTGTGAGCTGCCTTATGTGCCCGTGTTTGCCTTCACCTTACTATAAAACCGCCGTTCCAATACCAACCTAGCAATCTCTGCAGGCTGCAGATTGCTTAGGGCTTGCAATGACAAGTGGGGATGTCAAGCCTACTTTCGTCCAGTCCCTCGTGGTACGTGGTTTCATTCCTCAGGTGGGAAGTAATCGGTTTATCCTCGTCAGGCCGGCGGTGCAGCAGGAACCGCCGTTGATCTCTTATTCTTTCCTATAGACACCATTAAAACGCGGCTTCAGTCCGCGCAGGGGTTTGCGCGCGCTGGAGGACTCAGTGGGATCTATAAGGGCATTGGAAGCGTCGTTGTTGGGAGTGCACCGGGAGGTACGTCTGAAATTCCTCGCCCCTCGACAAGGGACCTTACCTCTGCTCGTGTGACAGCTGCGGTGTTTTTCTCTACGTATGAAACCATGAAGAAGCACTCCCCGCTTCAGGATTACGCGCCAGTCAACCACATGCTGTCTGCATCCGTGGCAGAAGTTGTAGGGCCCTTTTTGCTGGTGCTTGTATGGCAGATTTCTTACGGGTCCTCCAGGCAGCGTGTTTGATCCGGGTCCCAACCGAAGTTATTAAGACTAGGACGCAGACCATGACCTACGGAGCCCTGGGCAAATCCTCGCTGGCCGCCGCCAAGCAGGTGTTGGCAAATGATGGATGGAGCGGCTTTTATCGCGGGTTCCGGTCAACCATCATGCGCGAGGTACGTGAGCCCAACTCAAGCCGTATCATACTTATGCTGGGATGTAGATCCCATTCACGTCCCTTCAATTCCCTCTGTATGAGCTGTTGAAAACACAACTATCGCGGAAACTGCAGCGTAAACCTCTCTACGCGCATGAGGCGGCCATTTGTGGGAGTATCGCTGGTGGGACAGCCGCGGCTCTCACCACGCCACTGGATGTGCTGAAAACGCGTGTCATGCTGGACCTACGCGTAAGCTGCTTTCTGACCCGTTGTTCGCACTTAATAATTGTTTCCTGCAGAACCCATCCAAGGAGAAACTCCCCTCTCTCCGTAGCCGGCTGGTGTCAATATATGTCAACGAGGGCGCCCGTGCCCTTTTCGCCGGCGTTGTCCCGCGGACACTGTGGATCTCGGCGGGTGGTGCCGTCTTCCTTGGTGTGTATGAGTGGGTCGTCCATGGACTCATAGTCTTGCCGGCATGAGTACGAGTAAGTGCACATCCCATTAGAAATATTTATACGCTTTCTTAGCTATTTATCGAGGGATGCATTTTACTGGACGCATAACAATCGCATCGTGGACTATTGATGCAAATCTGAGAGCAGCTGGTGGCCCGCTAAAAGCGTACTTGATTTTTCAAGTTAGCAACACATTCCTTTGACCGCGGCCGCCTAGGTCACATCCTTTGTGTCTTGAGATGGCATGGAATTACAATCGTTCATTCCATAAGTGCTCAAGTCACACTGCCCCCTACACCTGTCTTGACTGACATCCCTGCCTGCATTCTTCGATTCTCGGCATACATCGTTGTCTTCGAATTGCGGAAGTTCAGAGGATGATTTTGACAAGGTAATTGGCGACGTGGACGTAGAAACGGAAGGTCTAGCTACACTTGGAGTCTAGCTCGAACATTCCTGGAACAAGCCCTCGACGCTCTTGGGAGGTACCAAACGAACCAATCCCGTTCCTGAAATGTTTTCGACTTTCTTCTCTTGGTACGTCGTTAACGGGGACTTCTCAGACGTAGCGCTCACACCGTCTCAGAAAACCCGTAGACCAATCATGCCTCCGGGACTGGGTAAGAGTCTTTTATTACGGAAAACGCGTCAGGACCCTTCGATGCCATACGCGAGCAATGTCGAGCCCTAACGGGATGCACGGTCATGCGCCATACCAAGTTTACCTAGCATGCGGCACGTCATCATGTGCACTTTCAATTCCCCTGCTATCCAACCAAGCCTCAGCGCTCTGTATTCATTCATGGCTTGTCGGCAACAGCATGCGGAGTTGCCTTTGGACACAACGTGGGGCATGCATTTCCTCTGTTCAACCACCTATTGGCGCAGAAGTCAATCCGAACATTAGACGGCCATTAGACGACTATATCCAAACCAATGACTTCGTGGTTTACCCGATTCCTCAAATCCATTCACTTCCCAGCCTCACGTTCGTTAAACCTTCAGACCTTCTGTGGGCAGCTTTACACCCCGATGCGGACCTCTCCGAGCTCTTGAGCTTTCTCTTCTAAGATAACTCTTGGGTGGAGCTAGCTGGGACGTGCTAGCATTCGTTGACTTGACACCGAATGGGAGCTCTAGACTATGCCATGTCATTTCTTCAAGCCATACTACAGATTGTTTTTGTAATTGATGTCCTCACATCTTCACGGATGCCGGTGATGCATGGAAATTTGATTGGCATCGGCATCTCTCAGATCTATTCTATTCCACCACCACTTAGTACTTGAACCTCGACTGTGTGAGCGATAGACTCACGTCCGCTACCTTTTACTCGGAATGCACCCATGCCTACAAACCCCCGAGATCTTTGCCATGGTCTGCAAAGAGGCTTCTGTTTCAGGCTCAAGATCTCGCAGCACACTTTCAGCGCTGGCCCGGACGTGCCAAACCTTCATGGAACCTGCTCTTGACGCGCAATGGCAAACGATACATTTGCTAGAGCCCCTTGTTAAATGTTTTCCGGAGGACTCATGGAGCGTTGAGTCTCGGACCTTGGTGGGTTGTGGTTCACGCTGTGCAGCTTTATCATTCATTGACCTCCAAGTTCATATATAGACCTTTACCCGTGCACCTAGGCCCACGGAATGGGAAAGATTTCTTTTTTATGCCCGTCGAGTCAAAATTTTACGTCCCATTGGCACGTATCCTCAGTCTTCCCGGTTTGGTTATGCACCTTAGCCCGTATGGCAGGTGCTGACTCTTGCTAGACCCCCATCCTTGCCGCATATCCTCCCTAACCTACAACAATTATCGTGGGGTGCAAGTGACGAATTTTTCCCGTTCATCAAGCTCCTCCTTTCCCCTACTTTGAAAAACCTGGAGATGAATGTGCGTCTCTACGCCAGCACCGGGATTCTACAATTGTCGCTCCTCGTCATTCTGAGAGAACTATGTCCTGCCTTGAATGATGTCCTATTCACCGACGTCGAGTCTCCAACCACCAACCATGACTCAGGGCATCTCAGACAGTATCTCTCGTTGGGACAATCTTTTATCTCTTCATGTCGAAGGAAGCATCACTGCCGAAGCCCTCCACGACGTCGCACGAATTCCATCGCTCCAGTCCTTGCGCCTTGCGAGATACCAGTCCAGGTCTGGATCAAAACTTCGTCCACCCGTAATCGGAGAAGCCAATGGGACCTCCATGTTTTCCGCCCTTCGTCGATTGACACTCGACGGAATGGAGTTGGAATGGTCCAGCAATCTCCTTTCGGCTGTCACTGATTCTCGACTGGAAACAATCGATCTCACATTCCCCGCCCAATCGGACTCGACCGACGACTGGCATTCCTTTTTCAACAACCTACAACCTTCCACCGCGACTCTGATGACATTAAAGGTCAAAGAGTACGATCTCGTCAAAGAGGACACCGCCCATATTGACGCCGCCATCTTCCAACCTTTGCTGTCCCTTCAGAACCTTGCCCACATCGAGATACACCCAGCTCGTCACACTGATATTGACGATGATCTGTTGAAAAGGCATCCAAAGCCTGGCCCCACCTTCGGCATTTTGACGTGGTATATGAAGGCTTTTATGACAGAACACCTTACAGGGCCACCCTTCTCAGCTTGCTACTGTTGGTTGACAGCTGCCCCAACTTGCGCCACTTAAACCTTCGTATTGATGCAACGGTGAGTAAATTTTCTATCACCACACAGTCCGGGACGGGTACATCAAATTCAACGGCTATCACTCTGAACTTTGGCGACTCAACCGATGTCAACCCAACCAAGGTCGCCGCTTTCTTGTCGACGTATTTCCACTCGCACATACGATCACCGGGGACGGGCATTGGAAGGAAGCCTTCAATCTTTTCAAGGCATTCAAGACAATCCGCCAGTGGTCAGCCCTGTGGTTTTGTGACCATATTTGTCCTGATATTACCCGCCCTCGTTGACATGAAGCATTCCCTCCCCATGCAGTATCCATTCCCTCCATGTATCTCGGGTTACAAAATGTTCTTGCTCGTGACTTTCATCAAAGGGCGTTCGCCTTCCGGTGAGACCCCCGCCGTTTGACAAACAAGTTGTAGAGCTATGGTGGACAATGTGGATTTGGAGTGCTTCATTGACCGCTTGCTGGGACTTGTGGTAATAAATACAATACACGACTACCTTTATATTTCATTGAACTTATGATAGCCACACACAAACTCCCTCATTCTCTCTTTTTAAAATCATGTCATTCTATCGGACTCTCTCCGAGCCGTACGCTCTCGCCGTCAACCAATTTCACCTTACCTATCAATTATTATTATGTTGCAATTTTGATCTGCGTCAAGCCTGAACTCGCTTCTCGGATCCTCTCGACGCTCGGACACCGTCACACAACTCGGATCAGTTGCAATGTGTGGCACGAGGAAGAGGAATCACCAAATCGGAGGAGGAACAATCTTCTGGGGAACAGTCCGACGGAGGCCACAACTCAGATTATATGAAATGGATCCAAAAAGTCTGTATCCCTTTGGAGGAGCAAATGTTCTGTCTGGGAGTCTGGGGCACTAGGCAGGTACTACTAACGTGTCGTGATGTCGTGATATCTATTATCGATGTCCAGCTGGTCACAGTCTCTTCCATAACGTATGGGTTTGGCACAAGCGAAGCAGCCTAGTAAATAGGGAGAAGGTAGTATATACTGTAATCTAAAGGTACAACCACTAGTAAGTAGTTGATTAGCAAACGTGGAATACTCCACTTGATGTGTACTCGCCTGGCTACTGTCTTTTGAGCTCCATCCCCTCATAATGCGATTCCAGTTCGGCGATACGGGCGTTCATACGAGTGATCTCCGGGTTTTGATGCGCGGCCAGGCCTTTGCCAGGTCCACGATGAATGCGTCGTCGAGGTCGAAGCCGTGAGAGGCCCAGAGGTCGGCTTTAGTGAGATGAGAGAAAGCAAAAAGTGGTCGCAATGATTTTGCTGGAACAACGAACTCCAGGAACGCGGTTTCTTGGTCGATGTCAGACCTCCAGTAGCTGTAATCTTCGATCTCGAGACAGCTAAGAGTTTCGGGGGAGAATTTATCCGCCACAGTTTTACTAATGTCTGTCCAGGTGGATGTACTCGTTAAATCTTCGTCACCACAGAAATGAGCGTTGCTCAAACAGCGAGAGGGAGTTGGCCACAACTGCAGAAATTGGGTCGATAACGAGAGTTTTTCTGTCTCGATTGAAAGTTGTCGAAGGGCAGGAAAGGCAGGAGGGGGAAGGTGTAAGGGAAGTATCATGTCTGCCGGTGGGGCGATGCGAACGGTATGCAGATTCGGAAGGGAGGCAATATGGGTCAAGGCGTCGGGGGA
This sequence comes from Asterophora parasitica, assembly GCA_018282005.1. Taxonomy (NCBI): domain Eukaryota; kingdom Fungi; phylum Basidiomycota; class Agaricomycetes; order Agaricales; family Lyophyllaceae; genus Asterophora; species Asterophora parasitica. The sequence continues at coordinate 23,252 of JABCKV010000177.1, forward strand.
TATATCGTGAACTGTCAAGCGTTGCAACCGGTTCCACCCCATAACAGCGGCGGATATCACGGCGCGCCCACCAGCCCCTTCGAGGGAAATAGACACGTCAATGAGATTCGGATATCTCGCAGGTAGGCTTGCAATGAGAGAAAAGACTGCGCGCCGCGCCGCAGAGGCTTCCCCATTCCAGTCCGAAATGCTGAATTTCGATAGATGAGGGCCCATGAATAGCAGAATGAATGGGAAAGAAGCCATGGTATTTTCCGGAAGGGTAGCAGTCCAAGAGAACTCCTTTATGTTGGGTAACAGGGGTTCACCACACGCCGCCATATGCAGGTTTTGGTACCAAGCAAGATCCAAGGTGGAAGACGCGGCAAAGCTGAATGTGAAGGTACGGACAAGTGAGGCATACTTTCTGAACCTCGTCCAATCTGAGGGTCGAATCTCCCTTTCCATTTTCTGAGATATAAGAGTGCAGTATACTTATGAGCAGGTCATCGCTTCACGCAGGGGAATTAAAGAACGCACAAATGCATTATTCTCGATAGACCATAGGTCCTCTGGCATACACTTAAGAAGCAGAACAAGGTCATCTATGCTACTCCACAAGATCTCAAGCGCCGGCTCATGAAAGGAACGGCAGATCCGCAAGACGACTGCGAGACAGCTAAACTGCTGTGACCTCGAGGGGGTAATGACAGAAAATTGTCGACAAATAAGCGCCACAATTTCGGGGACTTGGAGGCAGTGATGCATCTCGACCGTAGATTGACAGGTTAACGACCAGCGGGAGCGTGAGAGAGCGACGAGGACGAGGACAGCTCTGCAATTGGCCTGGACGTTGGATGACGCCGGCGACTTGTGCAAAAATGTGCATATGTTTGGTGCTATTACTTCTCTGGTCTTCCCCAACTCGTCGATCTCATTGTAGAAGTAGGGCTGAGGCTTGCAAAGCCCGTGAACTAGATGGTTCGATCAGCGTGGTGTTTGCCATAGTAATCCTCAAATCAATTCTTGTACTAACACTTTTGGATCGCATAGGAGTCAGGAATGTGACGGTGGAGGCTGATGGTGGGCGCCGTCGTCGTTCGCCCTGCGCAGGTCGCTCGCCATTGCTTCGCAGTCAACGACGCTTCCTAAGCCTGTCCAGCGCCAACGTGGAAAACACCTGGTAGGCGTCATTATGTAGCCAGGGTTACTAACGTTGTATCTTATTCCGAGGGGTCCTTTTCAATGAACTTGACAACTTTGACCACAAGTGTGTCCATGGCCGTCTTCGTGACAAGCAGAGGTCATCGGAGAGGCTGATGCAAAGTGTGGATAGAGTTGCCGAGTGCGCGCTGATCTCGTTGGCGAGGGAGTTGGAGGGACGTTCTGAACTCAAGATATCTCTAAATTATTCCCTGACACTTCCCTCCCAGCTCTATGCCATCGGCAGGGGCCTGCATCAAGCTACATTGCCGGATGCTGCTGGACGCGAGCACATACACTGATTGGCGGAGAGGGTGCTGGGCTACATAAACGTCGCAGAGATTTTTGTAATACGATGGTGCTGCTGGTCACATTTGCAGGTTGAGTAGAGTTGAAGCTGAGAGCTGATGGGTCATGGGTGCGCACTGCAAGTTAGGGTTACATTGAGACAGCATCACCTCCTATCCTCAACACAGGATTCGTTTCCTCTCCCTACACGCCGATCTCGCCGACGCGTACGCCTTTACCTCTTAGTCCCAAGGACGCCAGCGGCGATGCCAACGAATCCTTCGCAAGTCCGCAAATCCGCGCCCCCAGTCACAATCGACTCGTTGGAGGCTGATACCGTCGTCAAAATCACCGGGATTCTGTCTTGCTACCCCGCGTCGGTCACTGCAATTGACGTTGAGCATTTGTACACCCCCACAATATGTTTTTTCCCTGTATCTGTTTGGGGTTCGTGGATTCGCCCTGGTCGGTTTTATGATTTACAGGTTACTGACGCTCAACTTGACATTTGCAGCCAGACGTCTACACGGCCTTGATTGTAAGTCCTGATCAAGTCTTGAACCAGAGAGTTCTCAGAGTACACGTCATTCTGTGGCAGCACCGCGCAGCTTGTTGTACTTGTACTAGTGTGTATAGATTCTGATTCTAGCGGCAAGCAACCACTTGTTCCAACACCCAGCTGATCTGTCCTGGTGAGATCTAGCAAGACAAATCCGTGCACTTCGACGTCAGGCCAAGCCGCGGTAGGTTATCCAGTCTCAAGTACAACCGCCAATGGATCAGCAAACGTCGAATGATTTGATTGCGAGCACATACTCACCTGGCTGCACCGTGAGCCATCCATGGCCAGTCATAGCGCGATGATGCCAGCCTCGGCAAGACGGGTGTTCATACGAGCGATTTCCTGATTCCGCACCCCGACGAACGTCACAATCAAGGACTCGACCTCAGTCCACCTTTTGTCGTGGTCGTTTTCGGGTGGGTCCTCCTCGTCGCGGAGCTTCTTGTACCAGCTATCAAGCGTTTCGATGTTTGGAAATATATCCGACAAAAGCGCCGCGACCTTGGCGGTATCGCCTGACGAAATCGGCGAATGCACCACGTTCAGAAATTGGAGCGCGGCAAGGGACACTTTCGGGGCGTTGGGGTCGATGTCGGGGATAATGCGGGCGTTGATGTTTATGAAGATGGTGTATAGCAGTGGGCAGTATTGGGCGAGAGTGATCAGGCTGAAAAGGGTTGCACAGGGGCGGCGATGTGGTATACATTCAGAATCGAATTTCAGATATTCGATACGGGGCCATGTTATTGCCAGGTCCAGGATGAATGCGTCGTCGATGTCAAAACCATGGGAGGCCGAGAGTTCGACTGTGGTGAGATTAGAGAAGGCAAGAAGTGGTCGCAATGATTTTGCTGGAACGACACACTCCTCGGACACGGTGGCTGGGTCGATGTCAGCCCTCGATTCGCTGTAATCTTCGATCCGGAGGCATGTAAGAATCGATGGGGAGAATTTATCCGCCACAATTCCAATAATCTCCGCCCAGGTAGATGCACTTAGCGAACGTTCGTTACTGCGGAACTCAGCGCCGCTCAGGAGGGAGCAAGTTGACCACAACCGCAGAAATGTAATTGAGAATTCAAGTTCTTCGCTTCGGATTGACAAGTTTCGGAGCGCCGGAAAGGCAGAATGAGGGAGGGCAGAGGGAAGTGTCATGCCATAATACGCAGGGCCAATGGTGAGGGCGGACAGACTCGGAAGTGAGGCGATATGGGTCAAGGCGTCCGGGGATAAACTTTCGACTGTTATACGTTGTAACCCGTTCCATCTCAGAACAGCGGCAGATATCACGGCGCAAACGTCATCCCTAAAAGAAAATGATACAGCAGTAAGATTCGGATATCTCTCAGGTAAAGATGCGATGAGGGACAGGGCCGCAACAGTGTTGTCGTCGTTCTGGTATGAGATGCTGATTGTGGATATATCAGGGCCCAGGAATAGCGGTATAAATGGGAAAGCAGCAGCAGCGTCTTTGTTCCAAGACATATCAAACCAAGCAAAATCCTTCACGTTGGGCAACAGAGCTTCACCCCTCGTCGCGATATACAGGTTTTGGTACCAGGTATGATCCAAGATGTGATACTCGGTGGTGGTGGTCCAGGTTGAGGAGAAGGTGCGGACAAGTGAGGCGTGCTTTCTAAACCTCGGCCAGTCCGTTGGACGGATCTCCCTTCTCATTTTCTAGAAAACATCAAGGCATCACCTTTTGCCCATCAGCTTCAAGTAGGGAAGGAACTCACGAATTCTATACCATTCTCGATAGCCCACAGGTCCCTTGGCATGCACTTTAAAAGTAAAGCAAAGTCCTCTAAGCGGCTCCACAGGATCCTAAGTGCCGGCTCGTGAAAGGCGCGGCAGGTCCGCACGAATGCTGCGAGATAACGTAGCTGCTCTAACCTCGAGGTGTCCGCGCCGTCAATGACAGCAAATTGATTGCAAATAAGCGTCACAATTTCGGGGACCTGGAGGCAGGGATGCATCACGAAGGACTGAGAGAGCGACTAGTCTCCTAAAGGGACACGCAGGACTTGAATGAATCTGCAGTGGCTCAGGAGGTTTTGTGCAGCGTAACGCAACGCGAAAAAATTGCACGTGAATGTGACGATTCGTAACGCGTTAACTCTTCCTCGGATTCCTTGTGAATGGTCGTGCACGCAACCAACACAGCACGCCGTGTAGCAAATATCCGCAGTTCTCCATTCGGATGCTTGTTAGGCTTTCAAGCAGATCTTTCGCCTCCCGTCCAGGTGCTCACAGCGATTGCACCATGTCGCTCCAACCTCTGAACGTCAAACCAATGCTCATCCTCTATCCAAAAACTTTGATAGTCCGCCGCGACATATGGATTTCGTCAAGCAAACATTAAGCTACAGCCAAAACAAGAGAGCGAAATGTGCGCCAAGCCAAAACACAACATGTTGAGACAGAGAAAGAGTGATAGTGATGGCGGCGTTATTCTTGTTCAGCCTGCCTTCTGACGTGGGGGTCGCGGGGGAAGCGTCAGCGCTGACGGTCTGCGTGATCATTCCAGGCCGCGCAGGTGTACCACTCGGCTCAGCATGAGTTGTCCGTATTGAAACCGTGACTTCGGCAGCAGTGGCCGCGACGCCGGTGGGCGCTGGAACAAGCGTTTCTGTGAGGTTTGGAAAAGCCAGTGAGCGCTGGATAAAAATGGACTGCGGATAAAGAAGAGTGGGGTCACTGACGTTTGAATTTGCCACCGTTGTTTTTTGCGTGCTCTACGGCTTGTTTGAGGAGAGCGCCGGCGTTGGAGGGGACGGTGGAGAGGAAGCCTATGCGGGGAGGGTCCACAGATGGATGGGTCATGTTCCCGTAGTGGAACGCAACGAGATTGCTAGTGTGCAAATAAGTCAGGACTCAGTGTTCAGCAACGTAGATTCGAAGTTGAAAGGCAACTGACGATTTCATAAACGGGTCACCAAGACTCCATCGGTAGAGGGAGCCGAGCCGAGGGGCATCGGTACCAACAAGGGTATCTGCGACGCATGTGGTGGTGTCTCCCTCTGCGCGTGGTCCTATGAAGTCGCGAGGGTCAACAGGAAACATCTGGCCATGCGGTTTCGTTACGGTAGTAGAATATTAGGAAAGAGAGGAACACACCTTGCCTCCAATCTGGAATGCTATAGTGTGGGGTACCGAGCAAGGTACTAGCGGGTCATCATCAACATTTCCTGGATTGTAGTCCGGTGAAATTTTTCCGAAGATGGCGTCGACCATGTCGTCTGGGCCGCGAAGGATCGAGTTTCCCTGAAATTCGAGTTATTTAGAAAGGACACATCGCAGAGAAAGTAGCGAACTCACAGTGTCAATCAGCGCTGTGATTTTGCCTGGGTTGACACCCACTGCCGGTATCGTAGAGTCTTGTACACGTTCCCCATCCAGGAAGACGCCATCTAACTCTACCTCCCACCGGCTGTTCGAAGCCTGAGTCCAGTACTGTATAAAGAGGAGAAAAAACATACAGGGGATACTTCTGAACAGCGGATTTGGTCATTTGCATCTTGAGATGAGAGAGAGAAAAGCGTACCTCGTTAGGAGCAAAAGTTGGGGGGCGAAGCCCTCCATCGTTGACCTCGTATAATCGGACAGGAACCCAAGTCAAAGAGGAGTTGTCGATACCAGCCGGAAGCTTTCCAACAGTGAGGACTCCTTCGCCCCCGATATCGACCGTACTTCTTTGCAGTGTGATCTAGAAAGGTGTGAGTTACTGCGGAGGGAAGTAAGCAACTCGCATGACTTACACTGAACATAGGCTGTTCTAGCTCGCCCGACATTGCTATTCTCGTGAGTAAAGGTCCATCTGTGGCCGTTGCATGGAGAAAATCGTCGGTTCCTTCTACAGGACCATGCTAAGACAACGATGAGGGAATGAATATCCGTGAAACTTTGTAGTTTGGAGAAGACTCGTCACCTTTTTCACTACTCGAGCTTCCTGAACCTTGCTGATTTCGGATGAGGTTGGTGAACATCACATATATAGATCACTTGTAAAAGCTCACCTTCCACTGGGGAACCCAAGGCCAAAAATGCCAGCCGTCTGGAACCGCACAATCTGGTTGTTCGTCGAATTAATGAGGCCAAAAGCCTGATCCTCCATGGCTACTCCAGCGACCGATGCAGTATCAAGGCCCACGATGCCAGACGCGTAGGTTCCTGTAGTAGAGTCGCCGTATAGAAAAGTTACATCCGTCCCGGTATGCTTCGCAGATGCCAAGGGGTAACGCGCAACGGAGGCGCCCTGGCACGCGTCGATCTGGCATGCATCAGAGACGACCCACAAGTCGCTGGATCCAGTATCTATCACACCCGCGTTATTTCAGGACCGCCCATCCATTGGTCAAGGTTTACTCACCGATATTGACAGCAGCGACCGAGTTTCCTAGCTTGACTGGCACGGTGTATAACCTGTACGAAGTTCGAGCTCAACCGCTGGTTGTTACATCGCAAGTCAGTTCAGTGCGTACACATCTGAATTATCCCCCAAGCCAATCGACCCACTAACTTCCCCCCGCTTGTAGTTCCTGGCCCTAGTTCGGACGTGTCGTTGAAGTGGGATATCAAATCCCGGTTTCCCGTACACGAGACCAGGCGCACTGGTGAAGAAAAGACAGACAAGAAAAGGGAGAACGAACATCCACAAGAGCGCCCTGCGCTAATGAATGGGAGAGAGGAGTGAAAGGAATGGAGATTCAGAGTCCATTTTGCGGTTGTATCATCAAAAGCTTTTGACGGTTGCGAGAGGTGATATGGCTCGGCGCCGAGCCCATATACTTTCCAAGTCGCTGGTTAGCATCATTTCCTGAATTTCTCTCTCTTTTCATTCAGTCCTTGATCGCCAGATACGATGTACGACTGCAATAACTAGCTCTTACAACCTCACCACGGACTTGTGGATTGGATGAAGCCCAAGGCCGATGGTACTCTTGACTTTTCGCCATTGGTGGTTGTACTTTGAAAGTTAAATAACATCATTTACTCTAGAATACCCTATATCGCACCATCTTGTTGAATTCTTGGAAGGTCTACTTGACGTCGAACGCATGAGGCGTGTTTTCAAGGAGATTTGACCGGCTGCCATGCAGCGGTCCTATGATTCCACGCCGCAACACGCCACAACACAGGCGCATTTTGAGCAGGGTCCCATGCTTTCTCGCGCTCTTGCTGAAGAAGGCTACGTACACGCCTACGCACATATTGCAAAATATCCTGTGGTGACAACGATTCGCGCAAGAGACAAAAATCTTGGACGTTCAGGGGATTGAACCCTGGACCTTATACACATGGCTCGGTCGTACTGACTGGGCTTGCAAAGCATACGCGCTACCACTGCGCTAAACGCCCACCATACCCTTGAACCCCACGTAGCAACCTTGTTGTGTGTTCAGGCCACACCCGACCAATTTTCTACTAGTACTACGACTTGAAAAGCGCCAGAAAGTCACATCCACTAGCTAGCTGGTACCGCACAAATTCATTTGCCTCCAGCCTTCTTGCCATTCCTCTTAGCCATGCTCTTATCACTCCTGACCCTTCCCTTCTTGTTGCTCCCCGCGCCCACATTCTTCTTCCCCCCTGCTGCACCCGCCGCCGCACCAGTCTTTCTAACCCGTTCACGGTCCCTGTCCTTGCTCACCACCTTACCGCCCATCGACATCCGTGCCTTCTTCTTAGCCAGCCTCCTCGCCACACGGTCAGCATCCGACGCCTTGGCCTGCTTCCGTGCGTCCTTGGGCAAGTGCGCCAGCTTCTCACCGAGTGAGGGGTCGCCCTTGGGCACGACGATGGGCGCGGGCGCTGGTGGATGACCGGAGTTTTTGTTTTTGCTCTCGCCCTTCCCGGCGGTCGCTTGGCGCGTTGAAGCAGAGGAGCCGGGGAGGGTACGGCAGCGTTGCACGCGTAGCTTGCGCTTAGCAAATTTGAGCTTGACGGGCTCCATTGCGAGCACTTCATCGACGCTTTCGCGATCCTGAGCAGGTCGGAAGAAACCGTCAGTAAGGTCGTCGATTGAAAAAGAGCACATACGTACGGCGAACTGAACATAGGCGAAGCCCTTACCGAGTTGGGTCTCCTTGTCGCGCACGATGCGCACACGGGTTACCCACGACTTTGGCTTCTTAACCGTTCCTTCATTCTCCTCGTCGTCGCTATCTACAGGCGGCGGGCCGCGTTCGGCGCTAAGAACGCCTTCAAAGAACACCCGCAGGTCCTCCTCCTTGCTGGCGAAATCCAAATTGCCCACGAACACGCTCGATTTGGGGTCTGCGCCAACGAGCTCCAGTTCCACACTTGCGCCTTCCTCGCCGTCCTTCACAGCCTTAGCCAACGCGCTAGCGCTCTTCTTCCCGACCAAGTCGACACGGATCACCCGCTCCATGAATAAACTGCCGTCACAAGCCTTGACTGCGCTCCTGGCGGCCTCATACGGGTCCAGCACCGTGGGCGGGGGCGGCAGATTCACAGGGCGGTTGTCCGCAGGGACGGGATGCGCAAACACGATATAGGCGTTGACGGTGTTGGCGGTGGAGTGGAATTCCTGGTTAATGAATGCGATTTTCTTCTTCTGGTTCGGGTTAAGGTACTTCTTCTCGTCGTTTCGGACTTCCTCGGTGTCCTTGTCCTCGTTACGCGTGCGCCAGGTGGATGTGCGGTCGAGGTCGTGCGGACGCGGAGCCTTGGGTGTCGCATTGGCGCCAGTGCCGGAGCCAGGCTTGGGGTTGGGTTTACCACCTTCGAGCGCCCCGTCGTCTTCTGTCAGTTTGGAGGTGGGTGCCTGGAAGGGAACGGAGCGGAATCGTGTGGACTCGATTTTGGCTTTGGGAACTTGAGAAAGGATGTGTCGTTGAAGCTGTTTTAGTAGAGGCTGAAGAGGAAGGGTAAATGATAATTCTATGTTTGAGAGATGAAGACTTGCCCGTTTTTGAGCGACATCTACGGAGAGGTTGCCGACAAAGATCGTCCGCTGGTCCCTCTGCTCAGGCGTCTCCTCGCTGGGAACAAATTTGACTTTGGGCCCTGACTTGTTAGCTTTTTTGCCGCTCTTCTCTAGCAACGACTCGTGTACGAGGGATTGATCGGCCTCATCGTCGGAAGCACCCTCGACATGGGCACGGGCATCGTATGCGTTCTCCAGGTCAGACTCTTCCGAGTCGGGATTGAGCTCCTTCGCCTTGCCTTTACCATTCGGCTTTTTTGATTCCTTTCCGGTCCTTGGAGATTTGGATACCTTGGGCGTAGCCTCGCCCTTGGGTTTCTGATCCCGTTTGCTGGGTCCGGGTTTTGACCGCTTGGAGGGCTCCTCCGAAGGTTCTGGCGCAGCCTTGCGTTTCTTTGCAGCGTCCTTGGATGATCCTGGAATAGCGATGGGTGTAGCTGCCTGCTTGAACAAAGATGGTGCAGTAGGCTATTCACTGAATCAGTTAGATTGTTTAACACCCTGTAGGTATAATTGAATTGACCTTGGCGGTAAACAGCGCATCAAGCTCAGAGTCGATGGCCTTCTTGGGTCCCTTGGAAATAAGGAGCGACGACAAACTCATTGCGGCGTCGTCGAGCAAGGTGGTTGACAAAAAAGCTACAAAAAAGTATACGAGTCACGATCGGTCACGCCACACAACCGAGACCGTGACGTCGCAGGTCCTCAAGTCCGCGACTTGCTTTCGACTTGCACTATGGGTATCAAAGGTTTAACTGGGCTCATCTCAGAGATTGCTCCGGCAGCAATGAAGGAGCATGATATCAAGACTCTTTTCGGCCGCAAAGTCGCCATCGACGCCTCCATGTCAATATACCAATTCTTGATCGCAGTGCGACAGAAGGACGGTGAGATGCTCACCAACGACGCCGGTGAAACGACGAGTCATCTCATGGGCTTCTTCTACCGAACAATCCGTATTGTCGAAAATGGTATCAAGCCGGCGTACGTCTTTGACGGAAAACCCCCAGAGTTGAAGAAGGGTGTGGTACGTCGTGTCTTCATTTTCTCTCGCAGTTCGTGTGAAGTGACGCGACTTTCAGTTGTCAAAACGCTACGAGAAGCGTGCGGAGGCCAAGGAGGATAATGAGGAGGCAAAAGAGGTTGGAACCGTGGAGGAAATGGATAAATTCTCGCGTCGAACAGTCAAGGTCACGAGAGAGCACAACGAGGAGTGCCGACGACTTCTCAAACTCATGGGCATCCCGGTCGTCGTGGTGCGTATCATGCTATACATATGGTAAATCTCAGGCTCCTTGGCTAACCTTGTAAACCAGGCACCTTCAGAAGCAGAGGCTCAATGCGCGGAACTCGCTCGCGGTGGCAAGGCGCGTCTCTATCCTTTCAACTTCTCCAAATCTCTAACTTAACATATTCTAGGTCTACGCCGCCGGCTCTGAAGATATGGACACCCTAACCTTCTCCGCTCCCATCCTCTTCCGTCACCTTACTTTCTCCGAAGCCAAAAAGCAGCCCATCAGCGAAATTAACCTCCAGGCCGCCCTCGAAGGCCTTGACATGAACATGAGCCAGGTACTCTCTACATCTCATATATTTTCTCCATTTCACCTACCGTGCTCCACAGTTCATCGACTTGTGTCTTCTGCTGGGATGCGACTACCTCGAGCCCATCAAAGGCGTCGGCCCCAAGACCGCTCTGAAACTCATCAGAGAACACAAGGGCCTCAAAGGCGTCGTTACGCACCTCCGAGTAAAGTGGGTTCTATATTCACCCTCGCCTGAGGTGTATCGTATGTGGGTGGAGGCTGACAAGAAGAAACAAAGAGCGGCAGAAAAAGCGGAGGAGGCGCAGCCTGAAAGTGAATCGGAAGACGAGCCTGCAGCGACGTCGGACGTCGAGAAACCGGATCACGACGATAGTGACGGGGAGCGAGAGGTCACGCCGAAGCCTAAGCCCAAGCCGAAGAAGAAGGGCAAGGGTAAAGGCAAAGGTGGTGTAGTGATTCCGGAGGAGTGGCCGTGGGAGGAGGCAAAGGCCATCTTTGTGAAGCCGGATGTGACGCCTGCGGATGAGATCGAACTGGAGTGGAAGAACCCTGACGTGGAGGGCCTGGTGCAGTTCTTGGTGACGGAGAAGGGCTTCAAGTGAGTTCGATCTTATCTTTTTGTGGGATATGACTGAAGAGGTTTGCACAGCGAGGAACGTGTGCGCAAAGGCGCAGATAAGCTCACAAAATTCCTGAATAGCAAGCAGCAGGGGCGTCTCGACGGGTTCTTCACCGTGAAACCGAAAGAGCCTACAAAGGACGCGAAAGGGAAGGGTAAACTCAAGGTTGATGCGAAGAAGGGAATAAAACGCAAGGTTGGTTTCGTTATTCCTCCGGCTACATATGTCCTGAATCTGTTGCTGTTGTAGGGAGATGACAAGGAGACGAGTACGGGCAAGAAAGCGAAAACCAAAAAATAAAAGCTTGCGATGCTCCGAAAAATCTCGTACTAGCCATGATAGTAGTTACTATCTAGTCTTGCTTTATTGTTCCATTGTAATTTATTTGTGTACCATTAAAACCCTTGGTTTGACCTCTTCAGCTTTTGTCGCCGCTGCGCCATTGTGCCTTCACTCTTTCTTCTGATTCCAGGTCTTCCGGCATTTCGCCTGACGTCTCATCGTGGCAGTCAACAGTCCTACAATTATAATATGTTACATTCCGTTCCGCTCGTGCCAAATACTTATTCAGATACAATACCGCACTGTCCAAGCCGCTTCCACCCAGCTACGTGGCGTACGTTCGATGGCCCCGATCAGGTGGCTCCCCAAGAGATCTCGAAACACGTGCATGTACGCAGACGGCCATATGCCCAAAGCCAGAGCTGTTGATAGGAAATAATCCCTCGACCGTCGACGTTGGGCCCGTTGTGCAATGTGGTGGGCTATTGACGGTTTCTTGCAGGGGCCCTGGCCCCTTTTCAATGATACACAAATTAGTAGTTGTGATTGCTTTCTGAAGGAACATACACGCACGGCACGCACGCTTGATAAATAACTCGCCCAAGTACTCTACAATTTACTCGTAGCAGTAACTCTACGTGCTTTTAATGGCATTCACGACAAACCCTCGAATCTAGTCGTGGTCGTGTCGCAAATGGCATATGCCGCAGTCAAATCGATACATTGTTACGCGGCAAGCCTTGACGTGTGCACCTTCAATATATTGAACATCCAATGTTCTGAATGTTGCAACAAGCCCCCTCAGGCAGCGCTGAACGGCGCCATATGAATATAGTAACCTATATGTACGCACGCTTGACGACCCCTGTGACATCGACACTGTCGTTTGAGCCAGCTTTCCATCTGGCTGTTGACTTAACACAACGACAGATTTAGATTTGTCACCGGAATGTCCCCATATTGCTTGAGCTCTCCCTCAATGATAGCAAGGAGTTTGTTGAAGCCCTCCTCCACCTCTCGATAAGGAACCTCTGTAAACAAAGCTGCATTCCAATGCTTTGGTGCTCCGTCTGCACCCCTCACAGGTGTTGTGGATTCAATGGCCTGGTAAGCATCTGTGACGTCGAGGAGCATCATCGCTGGGAGGACCACACCTGCCAAAGGACCATAGAGATCCATCAGACACTGCAACCTCGCCATCAGTGTGTCCTCGTCTTCCCGAACGAGTTGAGCCCGACCGGGAGTGCCGGTGATGCCACAGTAGATCAGCTCTTGTGCTGATGCTGCCACAGAATTGATGTGTTGCCTGATGTGGTCCTCGTCCTCGCTGATCGCAATAGGGATGCGATGGTGTAGAAACCAGAATAAAATCCAAAATACGGATTCTAAATCGTGATAGAAGTTGAAGGTGAAGAATTTCGAGGGGGTTGATTTGGCGGCCTTTTTGCCAAATGGTACCATAGCACTCAACCTTGCCCTTCTTTCTCTTGACTTGGAAGGCCTTCTAGGAACAAAATAATGTCTACGGTCCTGATATTCCGCAGCCATGAACGAAGGTGTTCCCTGTGCGATGTAAGTAGAGAGCAAAACAATGAAATATCATGACTAACCGTTCGAGGGTCACGACCGGACAGCTGATCAAAGGGTCGGGCGTACTCAAGATCAGATATCTTCCCGCTGCCGCCAGCGCCGTGCCAAAAACAATTTCCGGCGCTCAC
>JABCKV010000178.1:0-36300 GCA_018282005.1 Asterophora parasitica
TCAACCTTGGATTGATTGATTTGCACAGGTTACACTTCAACCTCTGGGTAAGGTTGATATGGTATCAACCTAAAGATTGCCCAGGAGAGGGTTATTCTACACTTTTCAACCTTGCCCTGGTTGACCAGCAACCTTAGCAGCGACCATAGTGCCCAAAGCCCTAACCCTAACTTGGATTCCCTGACTCGATCACAGATCCCTGACTTCCCTGGACTTTGATCATCCCATGGACATTTCTGATGCTTCCATCATTCAGGTGCATCATTTTTACATCATCAACTGTATAGCACATCAATAGCTACCTGCAATTGTAGCAGAAGGGTCCTCAGACTTATTATCTTTGGATTCCCTTCTGCTAGATGTACTCTAACTATATTTTATTGTACTATACAGTTGATTAATAAACTTCAGATTCCCTTCTGCTAGTGTGACCTGCTCCACTCGGAAGTTGCCCTTACAGATACCCTGGAAGCTATGGGAAACCTTGCTGTCACTTATTACTCTCTGGGAAATCTGGACAAGGCTGCAGAGCTTGAATCCCTTGTCCTTGAAAAAAAGGACTCAAACTTTGGGCCCAGACCACCCTCATACCCTGAAAGCTATGGAAAGCCTTGCTGTGACCCATTACTATATTGATAAATTTGTAGACTCAGAACACTTGGAGCAGGAGGTTTTGCAAAAGAGAATCAGAGCCCTTCAGTTTAGGATATCCAGATATCTTGAAATCTATGAAGAATCTGCTGGTGATATATCAAAAACTTGATAAAATCAAGGAAGCTAAACAATTGGGCCAGCATACCTAGGAATTCAATATAAAGTATGGTGAAAAAGGAGTATAATAGTTCAAAGAAGTATCATACATATCACATCATTGGCCATTTTGGTTGATAGTAGATACAAGTACAATAAAGATAGAGAGTATGTAGTAGAAAGGATGGAATAGGATGGAATGAATGTAGAGGATGAAATCAGATGGAGCAAAATAAGTGTGTTAATGCAAGATTCGGAGTGATGAGTATGGACTGTGGATGCATGTGAACAAAGGAGTGTGGATGATGCAGTCAAGGACACCGGAGACAGAAGACAATGAGATATAGAATTGTAAGTAAGTCGGATAGATAATCAAATATCGGAGGGAGGTTAGATGGATAGCTAAAGTGGGTGGTGAAAACGGAACGACGCGAGACAGGAATCACGGCGAGAAACAATGATTGAAGCACAAAACACAGCACCGAAAAAGAACAGGGAAAAATACTTGACCATTCACTGCGCCCCCGGACGCTCGGCATCAACTCTCGAGTCAACCACCTCCCCAAGCCCCTTTGTCTTCTTCCCCTCCCTCCCTTCCCCATCCACACCCGCCTGCTGCTTCGACTTCGACCTCGACTTCGACGACACGCTCGAATTCTTCCGCACGCGCCCAGACGAAGCAGAGGGCTCCATCGCACCTGTACCAGTACCACCCGACTTGACGACGGGAGTGATCGTCGTCCCTCCACCACCCACAGCAGCAGGTGCGCTCACGGCGCCCGCGCTCGGTTTCGACTTGAGCGGCGGTGCGCTCGACCGCTGCTTGAGGCTGGCGGCACTGGCTGAAGCTCGCGGCTGGATCTTCGGGCTCGTCTTCGGGCTCGTAGTCGCAGACGTGGTGAGCGGGGCGGCGCTGGCGCTAGGGAACTTGGGGCTCGTGGTGGGGCTCGTCTTGGGCTTCGGCTGGGGTTCCTTCATCGTCGACTTCAGTGCGGTGTCTTCCTTTTCTGCGGGGCCAGGCACAGAGCTCGATGGTCCCGGTGCTGACGTTGACACTGGTGCCGACTTGCGCTTCATGTTTATCACGACTCGGGCACTGTTCGGCGGCTCGGGAGAGGCGTGGTGTGACACGAATGGCGGTGCGAGTACGAGCGGACTGCTCGTCTTGGGCGTGGTGTACATTTTTGCTGTCGTTGGTGTGGGGAACTTGGGTTTCGCGCGGGATTTGGGTTTCGGTTTGGGGGAGGTAGGGGGCTGGGCTGTGGAGGTGGGGGCGGGGAGAGGCACATCGACGTCCATGCGATCGTCGTGTCCATCATCAACTTGAGGCTGCGATTTTTTGACGGTTCCTGTGCGTCGGCGCTTGGCACCGTTCGAGGAGCGCGGAGAGGCGGAGAGGAGTGATGGGTGTGAGGAAGAGGTGGCGGATTGGTTTCCTTCGTCGTCGTCGTCCTCTCCTTCATCGCCATCTCCGTCGTGCTCGACGGGCCGGCCGCGTTTACGCATCTTGCGTGTGGAGCGTGGGGGCTCGTGGCAATGAAGGCGGGCGCACGAAGTCAGCTTGTCGTCCTGCATCGTTGAGTCGGCCCGGAAGCGCGCGCGTTTGGGGTCGGTCTGTGGAGAGACATCAGTGAGAATTGCATGCACAGCGGGGAGTTAGGACCTCGAAACGCACCGTATGTTTGCCCTCGTAGCACCATCCATCTGGTGGGCCCATGTCTCCGTCACCTTCGACTGATTTGCCACAGCAGCCCCACAAGGTTTCATATAGCGTGCTCTTGCCTTTGGCTTTGGCAGACACGCGCTCCACCTCGGCGCTCTCATCGTCATGGGCAACGAGGCAGCTGCGATCGGTGTTCTCGACTTCGAAAAAATCCTTGTGGCAGCGTACGCAGTGAAGGCGAGGTGGGGGCACAAGCTGTGCGAAGAATGCCGAGAGATGGGTAAGGGTTTCAGGATGAAGAGCGCTGCTGGAGGGGTGCAGATGGGACAAAGCGTAGGCGTGAAGTGTCGGGGGTGGAATAGACTGAATTAGAGCATGCAAATCGGTGGATTTGGATGTTTCTGGAGGCGGAGAAGGTGTCGCAGGAGGCTCGCGCGTGGGCGAAGCCTGCGTGCCAGGTTCGACAGAGGGCGAAGGAGTTCTGAGATGCGGAGAACTCGTTTCATCGGTGACGGGCTCGCGTTTGCGAGAGAAGAGCCCAAAGACCATGGTTGCTTGTAGTAGAACTGATGAAAGACGGTGCAGAGCAGGAGAGACGTTATTGCAGTCTCCCACGCTCAGCGCTCACCACGCGACTCAGACGCGCTCCACGCGCCCATCACGCGTGCCCTACCTCATACATGCTGGGAGTCAATACTGTCTATCGATGGATATATCATACAGGACTCTGTGTATTGGTTCGAGTCCAGCGCACGAAGAGCAATGGAAGTGTGCCCCCGGGATGTCATGTCGTCTGGATGGTACGACGCGTAACGTTGAAGAGTGTGTATGTACACCTAAAGGCTGGTGTAGCCCACAAGCTTGCATGCTTTCTGTATATCATGAGGATCGCGATGCATAATCATGTTGAATCCTGCATCGTCTTGACAATAATGACACTCATCGAACTCGCTAGGTTCACCAATTGCAACTGACTTCAATGCCTCCTAAGTACCAAGTACTCAAGCTCCCAAGGCAATCAAATCGAAATGTATAAAACCACAAGCTCAATGCCTGTCTGTATAAACTCTCCACACGTCGTTTCAAAGAACGCGCCTGCCTTCACGGGGATAACCGATCAATTAGACGCACCCTTCTTTCACCTTACAAAATCCCCCACAAAACAAGAGATGGCTCTGCGCGCTTCCCAATCGCCCCATCATGTCTGCTTCCACTACTACCACCATAGCCGCCACCGAGCCCGGCGACGAACGACTGACCTTCCCACCGTTCCCGCAGCCACCTTCCGGCGTCTCTATCGTTCCTTTCAAAGCCTTCAAAGAAAGCGGCATTCAGATCCTCGCCACGGATCCCAACGATGACCGGGAGCGCGACGGACACGGTATCCCCACTGTCGAGCTGCGTGTCAAGCACAACACGGACTCGTCCAAGACGGAGGCTACAAGGAAGCGCAAGGCGAAGGTGCAGCCCAATGCGAGTAGGCCTGCGCCGGGCACAATGCCTGGTGTGAGGAGGGAATGGTATGACATCTGGAATGACAATGAGGAGCTGAAGAGGACGGGGCCTTATAATCCGTGAGTGGCTTTCTATCTGCTTGTGGAGGCTCCAACCTGATCGTTCGCGATCCATGGATGCGGACATGAATTATGTGAATGTGCAGCTGACGTGCGGTATCTTTTTCTCTGTCTATAGGCACACGTCCGCGATCGATAGACTGTACGAGGCTGCTGCCGATTTTCGCAAAACACGCTCCTGGCCCCATAGCCCGACGGGCATTTCCCAGTCTTGGGATCAGGCACGTATATCCATCCCAGGAATCTTTCGTCTAATTTATCCGCCATTATTACATTAGTTCCGTCTCTTCGTTGGCCTCCTCTCCAACACCCCGGTTTGGACGCGTACCGACAAGCCTCCGCAAGAAAACGATTCGGACGATGACGATGACGAAACTTCCTTCGCCACCCAAGAGGTCGACACACAGCGCGGGCCGGGAAAGCCTCCGCCGCGCGTCCGCGCCCGACCACCGTATGCCCTCTACGGCGTCGAACCTACCCCTGTGGGAAGCGACGAGGAGGTAAAAGCGCTGTTGAATGGGGAGAACGCCAGGAGGGAGGAGCAGATGGTTGAGTTTTTGAATGATCCCGAGGGATGGGTAAAGACGTTTTTATCGTCGTATATGAGGAAGCAGGGGCTTATCTGGTGAGACTTACTTTAGGCCCATAATTCTTCAATCTCTGACTATATTCCGTGTTTCCTCTGCGCCGCAGGACCGACAGAAACCTCATCAACTTCCCGATTCTCCTCTCCTTCTTCATTCGCTTCATACTCCGCAACCGCGTCTTTCCTGAGCCCGAGTTCGAGCGCGCGTTCAAACGTTCGATGGAGGTGATCGAGCTCGCGCAGAAAGAGCTCATCTTGACCTCCAAGATCGCGAAGCAGATTCCGGATGACTTTAGCAGAGCAGCGCGTGGGTGCTGGGGACAGAAAGCTGATGGCTATAAGTCTATTACGATTATTGAAGAAGAGGAAGAGAAGAACGCGACGACCGCTACCGAAGAGGAGACCGTCGACGAAGGGAATCCCGAGCACGAAGCCAAGCGCGCTAAGCTTGACCCCGATACAGCTGCACCCGCAGACGAAGCCCAGGTCGCCGTAGACCGGTTCGAGCGGGAGCTCAAGGCTGCCAACGTCGAAACTATCAAAGTGGACGAGCTGCTGGCCGACACCGAGAAACTCCAAGGCATCCAAGACAACCTCAACCCCGACATCGACACACTCCCCGCCTGGGCTACCGACGACCCCTCATCCTCCGGCGGCTGGGGCGCTTCTACCTCTGACGCGTGGCCCGCAGACAACGGCGACGATGACCCATGGAACCCCGTCGACGTCGAGTGGGCCCCGGTCGCCCCTACCACTTTCTTCCCGTGGCTGGGCCCGAGCGCGCTCCCGCTCACACACACCACAGGCATCATCGAGTGCTCCGTACGCCGCATCAAGTCGTTCACCGCGCCACTCGCGCCTGCCACGATCCCCAAGTCGGCTGTCTCGGCTGACGAGGATCCCGATGCAGTCGACGCCGAGCTCGAGCGACACTTCGCAAAGGTCGTGCTGGGCCCATGGACGGATTGGGACGTGGCCAGTAACGATGCGCCGCATATGGCTGTTCCCCGGATTCTTGAGTCGTCGCGGGGTAGGGTTTCCGGTGTCGTTGGGACGGACGGGAAAGTCGAGGCTGCGTTGGTGGATGGGGATGGTTCGAACGGCGATGGGAAAGATGATGCGACGCAGGAGGGGGTGAAGCCCCATGATCCGCTGAATGACGATATCACGCTGCTCGTTGAGCCCGCGCTCCTCCCTATGCTCAGCGTCGGCATTGGTCTCGGCGGGACGTGGGTGCAGATCGCGCGGGAGGACGACTTCGGGGGTGAGAAGAAGAAAAAGAAGAAGAAGGGAAAGGCGAAGAAGGTCGCGACGAGGTATTGGTATGTCGACGAATTGATGCTGACTTTGCCCAGCTTCCATACTTAGGAGGCTTTGGCACGTCCTGGCGTATTGTGCCGTTCTGACTCTTTCTTTGCTGGATATGGCGTAAATCAAACGAATCGTGTAATCTTTACTCATATTGCAATCCACCCAATGTACTCGTGTGTTCAGAAGATGATATATTATTGAAGTTTGACGAATGCGAAAATGTTCGTATCATCATCTCAAATCTCCCGTTTCATTCACCAGAACGTCCCGGTGCACTGTGAGCCTCGAATGCGACTTCACGATGTCCCTGACCCTGTTGATGTTTACCCCGACAGCGGTCTCCTGAACGTATTTTGTCGTATGCGTTTTCACGTCCGCCAATTTATTCCATTCCGCCAGAGACACGTCCTGTAAACCCTGCTGGACGTTGAAACGGAAAAAAACCTTCGACTTGCTTGGATCGCTGTTGTATTTCCTCTCAAAGTCTTCGGCAACCTTTTCGCAGTCAGTCGCGATCGATTGGAGCACCCCGATGAGAGCAACAGGGAGCAAACGCTCGAACTTGTCGGGTGCGCTGAACCCGATGACCTTCGGATGTCCAGTACCGATGCTCACGATGCAGGATATTTCACGATCCCTTCCGAAGACCAGTTGCGCCTCGTTGTAAACCTCGTTGACTGGATTATTGCATCCCAGACCAGCATCGACGAATTCCTCTGGAAGGCCATCGTGGTCAATGGAAACGCGCTTAAAGAAGGTTGGCGCAGCGGATGTCGCGCGTGCGGCCTCCCAAATCTTGCAGTTAGCCGTTTGGTTCTCTGGGACGTCGTGTGAGCGAAAGATGCGAGGTGAACTCATGTTCTTAGCAGGCATGGCGCACACGATCCTGGTTCTGCAGTTAGCTCGGGAGGAACCAAGACTTAGACCTTTGCGCGGACGGTAACTCACGTTTTACACCTCGTCAGAGGCGGGTCGTCCCTCATGCGAGCGTTTTCACTGCCCGCGTGTTTCTCGACGATTTCTTGAATAGCCTCTTGTAAACGGGTGGCCTTGAACGTCCCGTCCTGCACAGCCCACTTCTTCTCAGTGAAGACGTGTCCAGCGAATTTAGTGTAGGCTTCAATGGCCTCCTGGACAGTCATCCCCAGGCGGCCAAGCATGATGGCAATCAAGCTGTGCATCGGATGAACATCGATGAGTATACCGAGTAGATCTCCATTAAGGATGCACGAACCCTCCGGTGCTCGTGCCGCCAATGAGATCGAAGTATTCGCAAGGACGTGGGGTGTCGGGCAGGTTGTCAGTAGCCTTGATCCTGTCCATGATTTCTCCAAGAATAACGAGTTCAGATAGGCCACGGATCCCACCGCCGTCTGGGTAACCTTTCAGATCCTTCTGTTGAATCAAGTCAAAAGACAGACGCACCTAGTGCCAAGAGGCGCAGTCCTTCCCGACTCTCGTCACTTGATTTGTTCGACATTGTATATCGCGTTCAGGAGGGGAAATTAAATCGTTCGGACGCGGAGAGGTGGTTGTTGTCTGGGGTCAACTTTCGATGCATTGTCCTTTTGTCACCTATGCTAAAGCCTCGAGGCCGCTAATGCCCGCCATCATGGCAGGAGCTTGTCTGTATCCCCGGCATTGACAGATCGTCCGTATCAATACAAACAATAAAGCAAGGTTACGAGACAATGAGAGAGCTAGAGTGACAGTGTCCTGTGTCCTGCAGGCGTCTCCTCTGAAGCACGGGCGGCCATGCAGAGTGGGTGTCTCTGAAGCACGGGCGGTCATGCAGAGTGGGTGTATTTCGTGAAGACGTTGAGTGTCGCGTCGCATCAAAATGCGAAAAGGCAGGTGATGCATCGATGAAGAATGGACTAGAGCTTCGTAGTGTTACGCGAGTCGTTCGGACGACGGATGGCAATGCTTTGAACAAATCCGGCGACCGGCATCAGCGAGAACGTGAGAGGACCGCAGACTGGGGCGTGAAGTTGGCGTGAAAATTGGCCCAGGCAGACGGGAGGAAAAACTCTGCGCCACCGCGGTACTCGAACGGCACAGCTCCCAGTGCCAGGTAGAGGACCATAGTGTATGTGTTCTTCCTCCGCTACTCGCCAAATGACGATTTGCGAGCACCCCATAAACTTTCAACGCTATTGGTGAACCACGGCATCATCTCTGGAGTGAATGTCAGAAGCTCTTCATCGCGCCTTTGATAGTACAAAGAAACACACGTACTTTAGCTGTAAAGAGGAAGGGAGCAGGGTCCGCAAGAGGGTATTCTTCTTGGATTCCCGAGACAATGCTATAGTATAAGGGCCTGAGCTAGCGGATGAGTGAAGTGCGCCGACCACTGGCATCTGTATGTAGTTGTCATATGATGGAATCACGCATTTGACGGGCGTCAAGAGTTCAAGGATGCGTATGACCAGCATTGGGCCATTTTGCTGGGATCCCTTCAGAATTTCAAAGCGGGCCATGATGTGACCTGGTAATAGACGTCTGTGAGTTCCAGTAAAATACCCCAGAAGGTGACAGGCATACCAGTGTAAGGTGCGATCTCTCCGAAGGCCGTTCGGCGATCGAAAAAGAGATAGTGGAGGTTGAGGAAAAATTTCTTGTCCCCGGTAATGATATTGATACGTTTCGTAGCTAGGCTCAGGTCGAGATGGAACGGTTGCTCCAGTGTATAGATCTGCGAAGGGCGGACGTGTACAGGTCCAATTGACGCGCATCTTTGCATATCAGTTTCTGAAACTAAGCCATCCTGTAGAAGTAGTCCCCGAAGGCCAGCATAGATGGATTGGGAGGCCAATGTTGGAACTTTGGTACACCAGGGAAAGCCTTCGGGTCGCAAGAGATCGCGTCCTCCTTCGAAGCTTGAGGGATTATTATCCTCGGTCACTCGTAGACGGATTTCGCCAGGATCCAGAGGGTAGTCTGACGGGCGATAGTAGAGGAATCCATGTGCGCCCTGTGGAAAGCCACTTGACTTCGAATACCAAACACGGTCGGTGGAGGTGCCTGCGTGAAGTTTTGGATACTTTGTTCTCGACAAGTCAATGTAATCCGTGGGCTTTATGAGTTGGCGGCGAAGGGTAGCGATGTGCCGAACCTGCTTTCGATCCTTCCGCGGAATGAGCAAAGCCTATATAAGAAATACGAAAACGCACCGCTGTGAGGGTCGCATAATGATTAAATCTATGAGGCAGCATTACTTCATGGCTCCGCATCGCTACCCGCTGCCATTGCCGCAGCATGGAGGACTTGGAGTCCGAGTCGGTGGTTGAGGTGAAGATGGTTGTTGACCGTTGTTATTTCCGGCTGTTGGACTCAACCACCACACTCGACCATCGAAAATGTCCAAGCGCGGCCCTTCCCCGCCACCATTCGAGGGTACTCTCATCAAGAGAGCAAAGGCAGATGCGCCACCGTCGAACCAGATTGCCATTTCTTCGTCAAACGATGAACGGAACAAGGGTCTTATTCGAACGGTCCAACGGACGAGTAGCCTTGAAGCGCCAATTATTAGTCTTGCCGGCGCGCATTCTGTACGTGTAAATTTGAATACACAGTCCGCCTGGCATCTCATACCTTGTGTGGAACCTAGGGCGAAATTATGAGCTGCAGATTCGACCCGACGGGGCAAAATATTGCTGCATGTTCAGCCGATCGGAGTGTTTGTGAGTACCCTATCTGAACCCTCCAAGTCGCGTCCTAATCCTCTATTAGCGTTATGGCGGACATACCCACCCAACACGAACTACGGCCTGCTATCCAGTCTCACGAAAGCGCCGATCCTCGATCTTCAGTGGTCACTCTGCTCGCCGGCCATCTACACTGTCTCTGCCGACCACTTGCTTACCACGGTAGATGTTACTACTGGCCAGCGTGTTCGAAAAATCCGCGCTCACCGTGAGATTGTCAACTCTATTGACCGGACGATGGCAGGAGGCGCGGGGACGGAGTTGCTGGCCACTGGTTCGGACGACGGCACGGTCAAGATCTGGGAAGGTGGCGAGGATGCGGGAAAGCAGGCTGTGGCAACGTTTGAGATCGGTTGCCCAGTAACGTCGGTGTGCTGGAGTGCAGATGGCGCGAATGTTTATATCGGTGCCCTCGACAACGAAATTCACGTTCGTGATTCCATTTTTTTTCATCCTGCAGATGTTCCCTGACATGAAAGACATAGGTTTACGACCTTCGGAAGAACGAGAAAGTCTACACCCTCTCGGGACATGCAGACACCCCAACGTCGCTCTCGCTCTCGCCGAACGGCTCTTACCTGCTCTCCCCCTCATTCTCATCACAAACCCTCATCCACGACGTTCGGCCGTTCTCGCCCTTACCAACGCGGATACATCGAGTACTGCAGGGCGCGCCTGCGGGCTTTGAAAATACGCTCCTGCGGGGCGCCTGGAGTAAAGACGATGGTGGTCAGCGTGTGGCCGTCGGTGGTGCGGACAGGACGGTATGTATATGGGAAGTAGAAAGCGGAAAAATTCTCTACAAAGTACGGCGGCGATGTGTTCTGCAGAAAGACTAGAGCTGAAGCTAGTTCTCTTTTCTCAGCTTCCTGGCCACAAGGGCACCGTCACAGCTGTTGACTTCCACCCCAAAGAGCCCATCAGTATGTCCACCCTACCCTATGTTCTCGTTCCCCAGCTGACCATTTTTACAGTTTTGACTGGTAGCAAGGACGGAACCATGCTCTTGGGTGAGGTCGAAGCGGGAATTGCTGTATAATTCCCTCCTGTATTTTAGTTGACGATATTGACCATTTTGCGGCACCTTCGACCTCTTGTGTGACGAATGTCGGCCGCTATGACAGGTTATTCTAATAGCAGGATGATTATCTGGAGCCTATGGTTACTGGTATACACAGTGCAATATATGGTAGATGTATGGGCGTCGTGGCTAATGCTGGGAATGTGGGTGTGTGGAGCAAGGAGAAAGCGAGTATCAAATGCAAAAAATCAAGCAACGTATGCGAAAGTGTCCTTGGAGCCATCCACGCGCTCGATGTATTCCTTCTCAAGCAGAGTCTCGATTGCCTGCGACCAAGCGAAGTAAGATTAGGTCAATACACTGTCGACTGGTACCAGCCAGCTGAGTGACGTACCTTCTTGATGTCAGGAATCTTGGGCGCAAAACGCTGCGATATCTGCGAGATAACCTCCTGGATCAGGGTTTGGTTTTTCATCGTCTTGCGCGCTTTCATGATTCTGATAATGTTGCATCAAGTCAGCGCAGCTCTTTGTGCCAGACAAGTGTGTGTAAACCCACCGGACGATGGTCGCCTGGATCACGTACTTGCGGTCCTCATCGACCGCCTTCAGGACGTCCGCAGACTCGGCCTTCAAATCGGCTTTGATGGGCAAATTCAAATTAACACGGATTTTCTTCGACTTGAAGTCTACCGGAGCGTGATCAGGATAACCATATCGCACTGAACAAGGGGTATGACGTACTAGGGTTGAGATCGTACTGCTCACTCTCTTCGTTGACGAGGATCTTCGCTTTGACGAGAAGCGCTAGCACCTGGGTCATGATGTCCTTCGTGATGGACGTCGCAGCGACCAACTCGTCAAGCGACATGGTCTCATTTCTGTTATACTGCAACAGAACCGCCATCTGGTATGAGCTCGTCATCAAGATGTACTTCTGGTTGAGGTAGTTGGTTCGCAGTTCGTTCTTAGAGTAGTTCCACAGCCATGCTAGCTTGCGACCGGAGTGCTTAGTCTGGTAGTACTTCTGGAAGCGATCGTATGTCGGCACGATTTCAATGGGTATCATAAATTCGTGCGCCGGGGGATTTAAAGGCCAGAAGTTCGTGCCGAGGACCATAATGCTGAAGGTAATGTCTATGTCGTCGTGGTTCTGGGTCATTCTATCCTTGAAAGAATCGGTGAGATCTTTACTAAGACTCATATCTGCAGGCCCGAAGTAAGTCGATAATCGCCGTGCAATAGGTGCTTCACATACCGGTGAACATCCGCTGGAGTTTGTTGGTATACTCGAAACCACAGACTTCTTTAAGCTTCGAAATCATGCTGGCCTCACTCTCATCGGACGCAGAAACGCCGTGGATAAGGCGTTTTGAAAGCTTCGTCGTATAGAAGGTCTGGAAAACATCCTTATCCTCCAGATACTTGAATAGAATCATCTACAAGGCTGTAAATGACTTAAAGACGAGAGCCAGAAAGTGTAGGGAACGTACCACACGATTTAACGCACCCTCGAGATCCTCTTCCTCAGCCATTTTGTTGTTCTTGCGCAAGAGCATGTCTGCATGCTTGGCGATCATTTCGGGGGATTTGGTTGATGACGATCCAGTTCCAGCGTTGCGATTAACAAATTCACGGCAAGCCTTGTCCAAACTGGCAGCAAATCCTGCTTCGCTCTTGAAGCTCCTCGCCACAAGCTCCGAGCTCTTTCGATGGACTTCCAAGAGCGCGTCAACATAAGCCTTGGCGTCGATTGCGTCGGCGCCACTGTCAGAAGCTTCGACAAGCTTAGATATAGCCGACAAACCGGCCGCCTTGGCATGAGTTTCGAACCGCTTGCGAAGGGGCTCCAGTCCTTCCGGAATACGTGCAAGAAGTGCGTACATGCGCTGCAGATCCTCGTCCTTGTCGAAATCCAGCAAGGTCTGGAAGCTGTCCCACATGAGCTCGGCGTGCTGACGGATGAGAACGTCGTCGCATTTGCTGATCAGGTCCTTGCGGGTCTTTGTGTGCAGATATCTCTCGACGCGGTCCTCCTCCTCCCTAAGGCGTTCCTCCACCTTCCTCAGATAGTCAGATACGCTGTTGGCAGCCAAAAATGCTTCCGACTCCTTTTTGTAGTAGTCCTCCGTCGTCGCCAGGAAAGGACCTTCGAAGTCAGATTTGTAGACATCAAGACATTCTTTGTTGAGGTCGGTGCCGTCCAAGCCCAGAGACACAAAAGAATCGATCACTTTCTTCGCAAGGCCCTGGTCAATGGTCTCACCGTTCCTTTGCTGGGTAATGAGACGCAGGACGGCTGTCGTGATTTTTCGCTCTTCGCCGTTCTGAATTTGTGTGAAGAATACGTCCTTCCATTGGGAGAGAGCGAGCTAGAATGGTTCAAATGAGCACAGGGATATCGATCGATCCGCCCGTAACTCACTGTGTAGATCGGGTATACAGTCTTCTTTCCTTCATCTCGTTCGCGTTTCACCCAGTACCTGTTGAGGTATGTAAACAGACGATTCAAGTAGTTGGCACCCGTGGTGTAGCGCTCCCATTCCGCCGCGTAATATCGTAATAGATCTATGTCTTGCAATGAATCGCATTTCTGTGCAGCGATGAGTTTCAGAAAAACAACATTTTAAGGAGGTTAACACGGACATCCACCATCGGACTGAAATGATGGACAAGATATAAATTCAGCTTGCTATACAGGTCCGCGCCCACGAGGTTGGCACCCGCTAAGAAGACAGGTTCAATGGCAGGTCGGACGCGCCACTCTAT
This sequence comes from Asterophora parasitica, assembly GCA_018282005.1. Lineage (NCBI taxonomy): Eukaryota > Fungi > Basidiomycota > Agaricomycetes > Agaricales > Lyophyllaceae > Asterophora > Asterophora parasitica. The sequence continues at coordinate 13,381 of JABCKV010000178.1, forward strand.
GGACTTACCTCTGTTGCCCTCTAAGGACTTCCCAGACATCCTCGTTGACGTGCAATAGTTGTATACAGCCGTATAAAAGTTCGAGTAGTCCGGAAACGAAAGACCTGCCTCGAGTCTGGTCATGATGAGGTCCACGCCCTCGCTCAAGAACGCCCATGTCTCATCGAGGTCGGCGGTCTTGGAAGGCATGGTACGACTAGCCACAGCAGGAGCCATGGTGATAAATGTGGATAGTGGTGATAAGGAAGATAGACTGAATGGCAGATAGAGAACAAGGGCTCGTGGCCGACGTTGACTCGTGGATAATGGGTGCCCGAAACGACGCGACGCCACTTTGACACACACGTGACTCCGATCGCGTCGCAGCCGAAATCGCTGACTACCGATGTGTCTGCTCAGACCTTTTCGACGATGTCCGTAAAGCTAAGGAATCTCAGTATGCAGTATATGCAGTACTTCGCCTTTTAGGTGGTTTCAACGTCGCCGTCGGGGTCTCGTCTTTTGAACAGGATCCTCCATCGCGTCTATTATCACGTAACTTTGGCTTTTTTTCCCGGGATTCCATTGGCGCCCATACAAAAAATGCTCTATTTATTCGCTGTGATTTCCCTCTGCCCTCCCAACCGCCCCAATCATGGCTCACAGCGTTTTCTGGCCAAAGAAAACGTTCTTCTATCCAATTGGCAATACTTCACCCATCTCTTTCACACAAGGCCTAGCACCCGAAACACCTGCGAAAATTCTACTCCTGGGATGTGGCGACCCACGCAGCATTTTATATACCGTCCATACTGAACTCGAACTCGACACTGGTGAGTCTCTCTTCTGAGTGTTTCGTGAACACAATTCTCACGTGGCTTCTCTCAGCTCCGAGACGTCCCTTGGACTTCACCTGCTGCGATGTGGAGCCCGCAATTCTTGGTAAGATTGTTCTGACGTGTTGCGCGTGCCCTCGAATTAACGATGGCCCAGCTCGCAACATCCTTCTGTTGACCATGATCCTGGATGAAGCTAGTCCGGAACGCGTCTGGAATATCTTCTTTCATTTTTACCTGGACCGCGAGTCGCTGCAACTTCTCCGCAGGCAGTGCCGAAAGCTCGTAAATCTCTCCCGCACGCTTCAATCCTGGAAGGATGGCGAATATTCTAGCATTCTCTGCGTTTGCTCCACTCACACGCTCTCGGAGCTGCGTCGCCTGTGGATAATGTACGACGAAACCGAAGACCTCCCCCTCGAAGAAAAGGCAGCGCTGCAGACCAACTTTTCAAGTGTAATGAAGTCGATACAGGATAGATTCGATGGCAGGCGCGTCACGACGGCCGCCAGATCAGCTGGCCCGTTGTGGATTAGTGTTTTCGTTCCAGGATCCGACCATTTCCGGCGGTTTTGGACCACGGGCGTCACCTTTGATGACGCATCTCACATCTCCGAGGCCACCCTCATGAATCCTGTGTTTGCGTGTGATGCGTCCGGCAGACGGTTCAATGTCCACTATGGTACCGACCCCATTCTGGCATTCCACCTTTCGATGACTGCCAAACTCCCCAAAGACCATGTTTCCCCCTCAGATCTCGTGCAGATGGCGCAGACCCAGTTCTACTCGTGGTGCGCGTCATTTAGAGCCCGGGTGGAAACACCCAATGTGGTCATCCGCTTGTTTGCAGGCGACGCTCTGATCTTCTGTCGGGCTCTTCACTTCTGTGCCAAGAGCGGCTCTGTAGAGTCTGGCTTGATCAACTCTTCATGGGAAACCACCCAAGTGATCCTCGATGGTGGCGATTATAAGCCAATTCGAGCGCCACTTTCATTCAACGTGATCGACACTTCCAACCTCAGCGACCATCTGGGTCTCCTCAACATCCTCGTCGCGACTGTTCCCCTTCTCCAGCCGACGCCCGCGGCCATTTTGAACACCAATACTTTGTTGACTACGGAAGACACAGGCGGCGCCCCATGTGGCCTAGCACACCGTGTCTGTACCGACATCCCCACGCTCTCATTGCTCCTGGGCTTGGTTCCAGTCTCCTATGTCTCCGGGTTTACATCGCACTCGAACATGCACGAAGTCCTATGCGCGATGTCCCCAGACGCACCCCGCCATGAGTCTATTTCCTGGAAAATGGCACCAATCGTGGGTTCTCCAGGCAACGCCAAAGTGCCTCAGCTGCTCCAGGTCAAGCCAGATGAACTTGGAAAGATCCTTTGCGCCATTTACCTTCAAATGTTTTCCGACGAAAGCCTCGCGCATCTGTTCGGCTCTTTGGGGCAGCCCCGGAAGAAGCTGGGCTTTTCTCACTACGTTCGCGCCAGTTTCGTCGCGCTGATCGCGTTCGTCAAGGAAAGAATTCGCACCGATTGGAATATAGCTATCAGTCACATGCTCTCGTTACTCCAGGCGGATACAACATTATTCACTGGCCGCAACTACTATCAGGATCTCTGCTGCCATCTTCACCTCTACAGGGCATATACTGTCGGCGCCCTTGTTGACGGAAACTTCGGCAACGTCGAAAGAGGCATATTCAAAAATTGGACACAGATACCACCGGTCGTTTGCGTCGTACTGAAGGTTCCCCGATGGAAAGTGAAGGTCCTTGAAACAATCAGTGACGACCGCATTGGCACGCCAATCATTCATGGCGAAGTCGAGGGCCGCACATTCCACAATTTCTTCTCATCGATTCAATCCTACTTTGGGGAAACGATCATCTCCAGAACCGATCCAAATCAGCTCTTGGCGAAGGAAGACGAGGCTCGGTGGTCGGGAAATTCCCCACTCATCGTCTCTTTCTATGTGCCTTCCTGGATTCTTTGCATACAGCCTGGCTCCACTACGATTCGCTTGAGTGTTCGCGCAGGATCGGCGCACTGCAAATCGTTGTACTCTCTTCTTGGCCAGAACCTTCACGTTTTTTCTGCGGACTTGATGGACGAGACCCATGTCAGCATCGTTCGCGCACGGCCAAGTAACCCACAGGAGCTCAGCCAAATATCGGGTGATTCTGCTGCGAAGGCGAACTTTCGGAGAGATTCTCTAGCCGCGCCTTTGCAAAAGAGCGTCTCCGTGCTCCTTGATAATACCTTCACAACCCGGGGACTTACCGCAAGAATCGACTATCTTGACGAGGCTTCCCGGAAAGCCTTGCGAGACTGTCAATCCTCGGAGATACAGTTCAAGCAGACTTCGCCCTTTTCTATGATGCTGTCTTTGGCTTCTTTCAACACGGAGTTGGTACTTCCATATCCCATCAACGGTTCGAAATGCAAGTCTAGAATTGCACGAATCTCGTCATATGTTGAGGTGAGTGTTATCTGCTTTTTGCCGATGGGTAGATGTTGATCCTTCTTTTTCTATCAGGTCGATGTTAACCTGTGTGGACATGGCTTTCAGGGACTGGCAACGAATCCGTTCCCTCTGGTCATGGACGGCGCTACTCCGACTGCCTGGAACATCCACTACTTAAACCTCGAGCAATCCCCTGAACTCGACGTTACCCAGATGGATTGGTTGAGAGAGCATTTAATGCTAACCCCCTCCGACAGCGAGTACACTGCGATCAAAACAGTCCCTCGTATGCAACAGGCTCTCCTTACCCGCATGAAATCGATAATGATACCCATGTTCACTCAAATGACCGACCCGATCCCAGCACGGATCTTCATCATGCGGACGCCCCCCGACTTGTGTCCCATCGTGATGTTCCTCAATTCTGTCCGGTTGGACCTAGCCTCGCACACCGTGGTCGCAGACATGTGTGCCCTCGCACTCAGCGGTCCCATTCTCGACGTCTACGGAATCCAAGACATCGCCCACCGCATCGTCGCGAATGACACATGTGTCTCTTTAACACTCGATGATGCGGCAATGGCTCCGTGGCGACAGCTCCTGCCCGCTCTGGCTGAGCGTTGCAGAACCTGGTCGCATTCCGCCACATGTTCCCTTATTCGGAACTGCGGAACACTTACGGAAATCGACCGCTACGCAAGCCCATTCTGTGGCTGTGGCCAAGGACGGAACTTGCCACAAGAGTTTGTGGAGGGCGAGTGGAAGGCGATGGCACCATATGCGACCCGCATTGCGTTAAGTCCGTTTTTCGCAAGGTCATACATGGAGACTATCGGGAGCGTCGCCCGAGAGGTGGTGGCTGATGCGCTTGGGTTGAAAAACCCTGATGTGTGCGATGTATGTCGTGGACCTGGTACGCCGGGCATGATGAGGTGCAGTGTGTGTGCGCGGGCGAAGTACTGCTCCAAGGTATGCCAGAAGGACGATTGGAAGACTCACAAGGCGGTATGCAAGAAAACCACGGGGTGACTGCGGGTTTACAAGAATATAAGAAAACCACGGGGTGACTGCGGGTTTACAAGAATATGTTAATTAGCGGTACCGAGCTATGGGTGTTTTTTTTTGAAGTTGCTATTATACAGTCCGTTCAAAAGGGATACATTTCGATGTTTTCATTCAATCCCCCCCCCGAGGTCAGCGTCTAAACCAAGTTGGAGGGGTAGTGGAAGTCCTCGAGGTTGACGAAGTTCTCCTTGATGCTGCGCGCGCTGACGAAGCGGTAAAAGATGCTGATGGAGCCGGCCTTGTCGTTGGTACCGCTCGCACGGCCCCCACCGAAGGGCTGCTGGCCAACAACGGCACCTGTGCACTTGTCATTGTAGTAAACGTTGCCGGCGGAGTTGCGGAGCCTGTTAGTTGCGGTGAGGAGAGCTTTGCGATCAGCGGCGAAGCTGGAGTCAAGGGACCGTGTCAGCAACCAACGGTCTATCATGGCAGGCAATAAATACGAACATAGCACCGGTGAGGGCGTAGTCGGTCGTCGAGTCGATGATGTCAAGGGTCTTCTCGTAGTCCTCGTCCTCGTACAGCGACACGGTGATGACAGGGCCGAAGATCTCCTCGACGAGCGTCACCGACTTGGGGTCCTTGCTCAGGATCACTGTAGGCTGGATGAAGTAGCCCTTGGAGTCGTCACCTAAAAGCGAAGGCGTTATTGGGTATATCATATGGGATGAACGAGAATTTACATACCCGTTCCACCGATGAGGACCTCACCGCCGGCATCCTTGGCCTTCTGGATATAACCAATGATCTTGTCGTAGGCGGGACGGCCGCTGCATCGATTGTCAGCATACACAAAATATGTGGTTTGGATAGAACGCGCATCACAGGTCCCATGAAGTTGCTGAAGTCTGTAGGTGCGCCGATCTTGATCTTGGCAATTTCAGACAAAAGTTGATCCTTGAAGCCAGCATTCCAGACGGAAGCGGAGACATAGAGGCGCGACAGGGCAGAGCATTTCTGACCTAGAAGATGCCTTGAGTTTACACTCCAGCATAAGTGATTCTCAAAGCGTACCCTGGTACTCGAACGCTCCACGGATAGTTTGGATGACTGCGTTGCGAATATCTGCCGATTTGTGAACGAGGTGGAAGTTCTTTCCTCCTGTCTCGCCGACGATGCGGGGGTATCCCTTGTAGAGATCGAGGTTGGCAGAGATGTCCTTCCACAGCTTCTTGAAGATGAAAGTGCTGCCGGTGAAGTGGAGTGCGGCAAAGTTGCGGTTGTTGATCGCCTGCGCGACAACCTCGGCGGGGGGACCAGGGGTGAACTGAATCACACCAGCAGGGACACCAGCCTCGGCGAAGATTTTCTGGATAAGATAGTTGGAGTATGTCGCAGCGGGCGAGGGTTTCCAGACGACAACGTTTCCGACCAAAGCGGGCGCTATAGATAGGGTTATTTAAATAAGCATTGTTGTATCAATCAAAAAGGGCTATCGGAACGTACTTCCAGGGAGGTTACCGCCGATAGCGGTAAAATTGAATGGGGAGACCGCCAAAACGAATCCTTCCAAGGCACGGTACTCAACGCGACTTGGGAGGGCTGATTAGGTCTTGGATTGATTTAGCCTAGAAAGTGACTCACTTCCACGCACCAGGTGCGTTTTTGGAGGGTTGCTGGGCATAGAGCTCCTCAACGAACTTGACGCCGAAACGCAGGAAATCTGCGAACTATAAGGACTTATGAGAAGACTGGTCAGGATTAGACGGAGAGATAAGCATACCTCGGCGGCAGCGTCAATCTCCGCTTGCCAGGCGTTCTTGCCCTGGCCCAAAATCGTCGCAGCCAGGAGCTTATACCGATATTTTCCACTGACAAGATCGGCGGCCTTCAAGAAGATGGCTGCGCGGTCGTTCCAGGGCAAGCTCTCCCACTCCGCCTTGGCGGCAAGCGCGCCCTCAATCGCACTCGCAACGGTCGCCTCGTCGGCTTCGTGATATGTGCAGAGGTGGCGGGCATGGTCGTGGGGCAAAGGCTGCTTCGCGATCTTGCCAGTCCTGACCTATCGGATGCGAAAGCCAGGGTAAGGATGATCCACCTAGGGCGATGCGAAGCTTATGGCGACATACCTCTTTTCCGTTGACAATACAGGGTACCTCGAAGGGGAGCTGCTGCTCCATCTCAGCAATGGCGGCCTCGAGCGCCTTGCGCTCAACGGAGCCCGGTGCATAGGACCTCTGGTTGGCACCAAAATGTGGTTAAAACCCTTTCGTCAAAACGAGGTATGATTGATTACCATGGGCTCATTGTCAATGGCCGGGATTTTGAAGGTAGCAAGCTGAGGCGTAGACATTATGGCAGAAAGGAAGAGAAAGTGGTGGTAGGAGGCAAGCGCTTAAACGAAGTATGTAGAATGCGAATTCGCATTAGGAAGGGCTTGAAATGCGGAAGGATCATGCATCATCATCATGGCGTCTCTAGATCTCAAACGTCGTCCGAAAAAAAATATAGCTAAACCCGGGGCCGGGTCTACGTTCCTTGCATCTTCGGAATCCATTTCCCGCCAAGGCGATTGTTTGACGTCCAACGCCCAAGCGCCGTACCTTAACGCCCACAAATGGAACGAGTTCTGATATTTCCAGTCTATGCACATATAGATCGTTAAAAGGTACAAAATGTGGCGAGACTCATACGATGTTATATCGTAAGTATGCGTAGCCACCGGCATTCGGTGGCGAGGAAATAATTTCAGTGCATTGTGAACAGAAATGAAGAACGGAACGGCGAACCCGACACCATCCATAGCCCATCATATCGTGGCGGGCAGCTCATCGATCTTCTTCTTCAGGTCCCCCAGGAACCTCCACGCCTCCAGTATGCTCTCCGCACAGCGCTGACAGCCTGCAGCCATCGAAACATGCGCCAGGAACTCCATCCCGAAGATTACATCTGTCGTCGGACGCACGCTCAGCTCCTCCCGCGCCTTCTTCTCGAATTCATACCACCATTTCGGCGTCGCGTAGACGGAGAACGACGATCCATTGCACTGCATGCATTTGACGTCCTGCGGGAGCTTCAACATCTCGATGGCGGCACGCACGCGACGGCGGTGGAGGTCGAGGAGACGGTGGTAGGAGTAGGCGGTGATGAATTTGAGGTCCTCGGAAAGTGGCGCGTCGAGGACGTTGACATTGAGTGTGTACTTCGACGCGATGCGGGCCTCTTCTTCGAGGTCGAAGCGGCAGGCGATGGCGTATACGCGCGTAGGCTCCACAGTGACGAACAACGACGACACAAGACGTTTCCGGAGGGTTTCGATGACACCCGTGATATCGTATTTTATAGCAGCGCCCAGGACGGGGACGAGCTCGTCCAACGAGTTGAGTGGAGGATCTGGCATGGGGTAGATGAACCCAAGGAGAGCACCCAGCGTCTTGTGGGTTTCGGATACTGGGATGACGGGAAGCAGGGGTTCCGTGGGGCTTTGGGGCAACGAAAACATGTCATGGAAGAAAGGAGATGCGACGGCGAGGATGCATCGGTGAACGTAGAACTCAGTTGGGTCCTCTCGCTCGCAGGATAGAAGAACAGCGTCAACATCGGGCGACGCGTAGTGAAATAGTTGGGCGACCATGATAATTGAGAGAATGAAGCAGGAGGCTGACATGGATTGCTCAAGACGCCCAATATATAAAAGTCACAAACCTAGCCAAGCGATCTCAGCGCGACAAAAGTGGGGAGTGTCCAGGTGGAGGTGAATGTAACATGCGGCAAATGGTGACCAGTGAAGGCGACGCTGTGGCCATAGAAGGGAATCAATTCAGTTCTACCCCTGCAGGGCCCCTGATTGGGCTCCTCGCAGCAACTGGCACCAGAGCCAGCACGCACGAATACAACGGAAGTTTATCGTTTTCGATCACGATCCGAGTACCCCGATCGCCTGTCTCTGTCTCTGCTCCTACTCCTTCGTCTCTCGCGTTCCTTCCGTGGTGGTGACCTCGAGCGTCTCCGGCGGTCGTCTCTCGGCTCGTCGTAACGGTCACGGCTCCGGCTCCGTTTCCTGCCGTGGCTATGTGATGCATCATGAACATCAAAAACCATGCCATATCCGTGACCGTGTCCTTTCGAAGGAACATGCTCCTCGCGGTACCGACGTGTCCTTTCCAGGTCGTCGCGTCCGGCAAAGCCACCGGGGCCTCTACCACCAGCCTTGGGACCCCGTTTGACATCGTTGGACCAATGGGTGTTCATCTTTGCCACGGATTGTGAGCTGCAAGGAAATGAAGTTTAGGAACCTGTGTGTGGATAAAGATGACAGGCAACGCACAAATCTACCCATATCCTTCGGTCATCAACTAAAACGTTTTGCATCTTGAAGTAGGCCTGTAAGCTGGGCGTCAGTACATCAACGAATAAAACAGAAAAGAGCCTCCATACCTGCTCAGCCTCTTCGCGCTTATCAAACTCAATAAAAGCATACTGTAGTGAGTCGCCCGTTCTTTTGTCCCTGATGACCTGGCAACTCATGATAGTCCCGAACCGTGAAAAAATGAGTTCCATGTCTTCATCACGCGTAACAGGGTTCAGTTTGCACACGAACAGGACATTCTCGGGAGGTCGGACGTTTGCGAACGGGAGGTCACCAACCATCTCAAGCGTCAACGCCGATGAAGCTGCCGCCTTTTCCCGCCGGATTTTCTCCTCTTCCTCTTCTGGTAAAGTGGCAAGCGGGTCCTCGTCTTCCGCAATCCGTGTCGAGTTATCTGGCGGGCGTGTCGGAGACGACGGTGGCTGGATGAGACCGGGCGGGTCGGGGAACGGATCATCTGTGTGGTGTTCCTGTGAGTACTTAGATTGAGAAAGCTGAGCAGCAAGCCCAAAAAGAAGGCCCATACCGAGAATTACGACGTGACGTATTCTGATGTCCTTGAACGGTCGGCCATCCTGGTCGGTGAAAACCTCGTTCATCTTGTCGAGCGTATCCAGCCCCTCCACGACGTGCCCAAAGACCGCGTGTTTACCGTCCAAGTAGTCGATGTTGTCGCCTAGGGTGACGAAGAATTGGCTTCCGCACCCGCCCTTATGGCCTTCCAAAGCTGGCGCAACAGCCATCGACACGGTGCCCTTGTGTGTGTGCTTCAATTTGGGGCGGATTTCAGGTTCAAAGTACCGGGGCACGGATTTTCCTGATGACGACGACCCGGACGCAATGTACGACCATACAGATTCGCCTCCTGTCCCCGTCGCGGTGGGGTCGCCGACTTGAGCTAGGAAGTCTTTTGATACTGTGATGAAAGGGACTTATTAAGACTTGTTTACCCGGACCCGGAGACGACTCACCATTGAAAAACGCATTGAGGTTGTAGTAGTACACTTTACACAGCTTCAAGAAGTTTTCGCAGGTTTTTGGACATGCATCGACCTCCAAGTCGATGACAAGGTCCCCCAGTGATGTCTCTAATAGAACAGACATGCGGCAATTGGTTCTGCTAATAAGCAAGTTGAAGGTCCTCAAACCTCAAACGCAACCACCTAGTGCGTTGGAGAACTTGAATCTATAGCTTCGGCTGCCTGTCAATGGAGCACCAGATTATAGGACGAAAGGATGCGATAAGCCGATGCCCCAGAGCGACGAAGAGGGTGCACAGCAGCGCCCTGGAGGAGGGAGCTGGTTGAAGTTGAAGAGAGTTGAAGGAGGACGTGTGCGGAGTTTCAAATTCACATCCTCTCACTCTCTCTCACTTCACGCGTGCACTACGCGTTCACGGGCTACCAACGGGTGCGGAGTTTCAAATTCACATCCTCTCACTCTCTCTCACTTCACGCGTGCACTACGCGTTCACGGGCTACCAACGGGCTACACTACCAGGATAATCAGAGATGAACGGATTCCAAAACTTGGATGACCCAAATCAAGTGCGCATGCCTTTTCTTACGATACGCGTTAGCTGACCAGCCCAGACAGTCTTTTACATTCCTTTCACAGGTTTCGTGAATTTCCGCATCTGCCTCCAATCATGTACTAACCAGCTTCAGATGACGGCAAAGAGGACGAAACATATGATGTACCACTTCCCAGGTCATTGTATTACGAGCGTGACCTACCGGATGGCGAAAAAATCCGCATTGACGCGTACACGAAGGCTTGGAAGAAATGCCTGGATCGGGTGAAAGTACGCGTGCCACTTTTTCGCGTCGTGAACTTGAACTCAAGGCGAGTTCTCCATAGTCAATAATTCAAGCCCTACGGGCGCCCATTGCCACCGAAGTTGTTCAGGAAGTGCATGCATCATACAACGACATACTTCCTGGCCTACCATATCCCGAACTTCCGGTCATCAGTATCACCAGTGCGCGATTTTCTGCTGAACTAACCCTTCAATTGACCCTCTCCTTTTCTAGACCCCACGTCCGGGTCGTCTTTTCTGGAGCAGATCACCTTTCATACCGATTCATCTAACCTAGATGACGCCGATTCCGACACCGCTGCGTTCACCACACATCTTTACCCCGGGGATTGCGTAAATCTTACATCCTCCATGAAAGCCATGATTTCTGGCTTCACAGACAGAACACATATTCTAGAGAAAGGTACCGTGTCAGCGCATGGTGCCCGTGCCCTCATTCATCTTCATTCGCAGTGAAGGGAAGGGCAGGGACTTCATTAGCGAATTACGATATAGAGACGCTCGTAGCATGGTACACTGCGGTCCGAGAGACCTATGGTGAGCGGTCCTAACACCTGTAGAAGAACCATGCTAACATTTTGCAGGACTCCATGAAAAGTGCCAACCCAAACTCGTCGTTCTCCTACACGACTTCGAGCAGCTTGACCCGATTGTCATTCAAGATGTATTCAACATATCGAGGTTTGAATCCGTGTCATATTGACGTGTCTGAATTCTCTAACCGTCTGGTACTTCAGTCTTTATGTGTCGCGACTCCCCCTTGTTTTTATCATTGTTTTATCTTCTCCGTCCTCTCCATCGTACCTTCATTCAACATATCCTCGCTCTACTTTGGCACTGCTCCGCGTACGTAATTACACCGTGCCCTCCGGAGCCCAGGTGCTAGAAGAGGTCATAACGAAGGTATCAATGGAACTTGACTTTCATGCCAATGCAATTCTGACCATATTCAAGACATTTTTCGACGTCGAGTTTGATCCTGATATCATGATCGGTCCTTCTGTCCTGACGATACTCGCGGATCACTACAATCGTCATGACCCTTCTATGGACACTGCTCTCAACATTCTTCATGTACGCACCCAGCGTCTTTCGGTATGGTGATATACTCATCTATGGTTGTATAGCTTGCCCACCTAAAGCACTTCTCAGCTGAGCCTCTCACGGTTCTGACGACGTCAACACCCTCTTCCAACACGCTGGCCCACGATGCGTCATCCCCATTCACCGACGCCCTTCTCACCCGACTACAACCCACTACCTCTGGGCCGTCCGCCTCGGATCTGTCTCAGAGGAGACTGGTATCCTTGATCAGCTCCGTTGACGATGCCAGAACCTTATTCTACTCCCGAGCACGACGGCTCCGAATCGGCTTTGGGATCCTCAAGCTCGTACAAGCCTTCATGACAAATCAGGGATACAAAGGTCTCAATTGGGCCCACCAACCAGGCGGAATGGGCATCCTGGATGTGATGAACGATGCCCTGAGGGGTAAGCTTGGCTCGGACATCAAATATTTGGGCACCATGGTCAGGTATCTGCTCTTCCATCGCGTTCGTAGTTCCTCCCTAGTTGACGTGGATGTTCGTAGGAAACTGAGGACTGTACAACTGGAAGCGCTCCTGGAGGCGATACATGCGTATTTTCATGACATGCCCTCTGATGTGCGCTCCAGGGAAGAACAAGCACGGACGAAAATCGTGTTGTCTATGAACGCTCTGCGTCAACGGGAAGAGAGCGTAGGAGAAGCCGACTCTCAAGCAGCCGCAAGCTTTGGGGAGTGGCTGGTTGACTATATGAAGTGAGGACCGCTTTTTCTCTGTCCGTTTCGACATTGACCTTCCTTGTAGCAACCTCTTGACACCTCTCGAAGAATCTATCCTTTGGGAAGTCTGGTACACCGGTCTTTCGCCATTCCCAATTGACGTAGGTGGCTCCCTTCCTTCATTAAAAGGTGCCGCTGAATGTTTATTTAGCTGATCAACCCTTCCCTGCGTGCCTCCGTGATCGCTGGTTTACTTCAACCACACGATTTTGCTGACAAAGAAGAGGGTGACGACGAGCGGTCCAATTTTTCGCTATGGGAGCTCCCGGACACCAGCATCCTATTTCACAGATACCTCGACAGTGGTCGGATGATCAACCTCTACGACTGGTTTGAGTCCTTCCGATTGGAGTTGGAGACTCAACGCGAAAAGCTCAAGAGTCGGGCTAAATCCCGGCCGCGATCCCCGACGAAACGCAGCAAGAAGGGCACAGCGAAGGCGGTGGATGAACCGGAGGAAAAGGACGAGGAGACCTGGAAATTGGAGGTACAGGCACGGTTCATGCGGGCGTTGCAGGAACTGGACTACCTCGGATTCATCAAGCACACTGGGCGCAAAGCCGATCACGTCCAGCGCGTGGTGTTTGATATCCGCGATTGAAGTTTAACGATGGAAGTCCTTTGATTGGGAGCTTCTGGTATGTCGTCGTTGAAATCATTTGTCTCATCATTAATGAACGATGCCAGTGCAGACACTACGCTGTCTAAACAGGGCACTTCTTCTGGATCTCGCCGTGCCCGTTCAACAACAATCTGCCGCAAATAAATCGATGTGATGTTTCCGATGAACCATCTAATCTCGAGCACATGCTGCGCATGCCAAAGTCCCAACTCAAATCTCGCCTCACCCTTTCACCCTGCTTTAGCTGCCTCTTCCAGAGAGTTAGGCCTCTCAAGCTCGGATTAGCGATGGTGTCACAATAAATCCTTAACCAGCCTCCATCACGAGACCCTCTGTCTTTTGTGTTAAATCCCAATTTATCCACCGTCCACCGTAGAACCCGACTTAACCCGTAACGTCAACAGTCTCTCGGCAGTTCCGTTGGTACTCTCACTATCCCCGCCGGCGCCACAATTGAGAAAAAGGATGGCGATGTACTTCACCCGTTCATCATTCGTGGGTTTGATTGTGAGGCTGGAATGGCACTATTTACTCTATAGGTTACTCGCAATTTATCGAACACTGCGATTGCGTCCAAAAGAAACCTGTTAGCCTCTATTAATCCTAGATTCGAATCCACCGTGGTCTCTCTTAGACAAACACCAGTCGTTTCTTCATTCTGTATATGTGAAAGCGTAAATCCCCCGAATTCCAAGGACACTGACTGCTCAAGCAACATTGACTTCGGAACTTCACACTACTCAAATCAAACCATCATCACCAGCACGGCGGATATCTCTTTGTATGATACCTACACCAGCAGTCGCCTTACCCCTCGATGTTCTTAATCTCATATTGGATCATCTCAAGTATAATACTAGCGCTTTGAAGAACTATTCTCTTGCTTCTCCTCTGTGCACCACACAATGTCAAAAGCATCTCCTCCATCGGCTCTCAATCCGCGTCTGGATCAACCGCAGCGCCTCAAATTCCCTCGGTACTAGGGTGACGGCGGAATCAATCGCCACAATTCCAATCGCACACCTCATCCGTCATCTGCATCTGGAGTTGGAATACTGCCCAACGAGCCGTGGCGGGCCGCAAATTGCTTGCGATGTCCTCGTCGACTTCTTCAGCAAGTTCAACAAGCTCGAGTCGTTCTCTTTCTTGTCCAACCATTGGGTCAACGAGAATCTCCTGCCCCGCCTTGCTTGTGCTTTCCTTACGATGCTCAACGCCACAAAGGTGCCGGAAATTAGTCTGCGAAGGTGTTTCTTCCCTCTCTCACTTCTTCCATCGTACTTCCCCCACCTCAAGAGAATCGCATCTTGCGATGCTATGACTACTTGCAGATCGAGGGCTCTCTCCTAGAACCTGGGCCCTTGGGAGAGGTTCAGTATCTCGACCATATCGGAATATATGATGACTGGCAGGAGGGCTCCTATAATTTCTATAAGGTGGTTGAAGGAGCCGCAGTCAGGCCTCAGCCCCAATCGCTTGAGATCGTTGCGCATGAGCGGAGTACGAGGTGGCGCAATTGATCTGGCGACATAGATTCTCAAACATGCTGGGAAAGAGTTCGAGCGCCTTACCTGGTCCTTTGATGCATATGACAGAGGGGGTGGCAACAATTGCCAGGAGTGCGAGTTGTCGTTGATTCAAGCTCTAACTTACCAGAGTCTTATTTTGCACCAGTCTTTAGCCCGGTGGAATCTGGTAGCGAATGGTTGAAGCCAAAAGTTGTCGCACGAGGTGTGGACACCGGTCGGTGCCAGAGGCTCGAGCAGTGGAAAGATCATCTAAGGACCGCCCGATCCAATATTATGAGTCCTCGAGCTTTGCGGGTATACTGTGAGCAGGAGGGCGCACGCCTGTGGGTGGAAGAGTCGAGAGACCAAAGGAGGCGGAGAGTGAAGTGAAAGGAGGATTTCTGAAGGAAGAACGAAGCCAGGTTGTCGCACCAGAAGGGGTGGATGCTGGTCGGTGCGAGAGACTCGAGCAGAGGAAAGGTCATCGTAGGACCGCCCGATCCAATGAGTATAAGTCCATCCCTCGTTGAGCGTCGCGGGTATAATGTGCGTAGGAGGGCGCACGCCTGTGGGTTGAGGAATCAAGACCAAAGTGAACCTCCAAGGGAGAAGAGAAAGAACTTGGATTTTGGAGCGAGGAGCGCCAAGGCGACGCGTCGCGGGTATCGGAGCACAGGCGGGCGCTCAACCAGTAAGGCAGGAGGAATTAAAATCCCTTCGAATCGGGGAACAGAGGCGGGGTTGTCGCACCAGGAGGGGAAAGCATAAAGAGCGGCTCGAGATTCTGAACCCCCGCTGCCGCGGGACGCCGGACCGATCGATGAGTGGCCAAATACCCGACACCCGCTGTCGCCACTGTGGCCTAATCCGGACAAGCCATGAGTCTACGCCTTGGTCGTCGTCTCCCTCGTTCCCCATGAATCTAGGACGCCACTCCATCACCGCAACCAGTCCTATCCACATCTTCGACGCCCGCTTCGACCCAGATTGCCACATATTCACCACCTCGACCCCTGCAGGCTTCGCGGTCTACCGGACATGTCCTCTCCAGCTTCTCCGGAAACGAGGTGCACCTCATACCACGACGCTTTATCGATGGACTAACTGTTATTGTATGATATTATATCCTTGGTCTAATAGAGCTCTCAGGCGGCACACTGACCTCTGTCGTCCCTATGCACACGTCGAACATCCTCTTCCTCGTGGGTGGCGGCCGAAGTCCGTTGTATCCGCCCAACAAGGTCGTCTTCTGGGACGATGCCCTCGGTACAGAGGTAGCGGAGCTGGAGTTCCGCGAGCGCGTGAGGGGGCTGGCGGCGAGACGTGGATGGCTCGCAGTCGCACTGCGGCGCCGCGTGGTCGTGTTCCGCATCGCCGACTCGCAGGTGACCAGGTACGGCGAGTGGGATACGTGCGATAATCCCAAAGGTGCGTACGTGCGTGAGGGTAACGATTTTAATTGATAGCTTGATTTATGTCACTGCTGCAGGTCTGCTGGCGATGGCGAGCGCGGGGTACTCGACTCTTCTGGCGATCGCAGGACGCCAATCGGGGCATGTCCAGATGGTGCATCTGCCACCCTGCGCACTTCCGACACCGTCAGGTCCTCCACCCTCCACCCCACCCCGTAAACCGCCCCCTCCGCCGTCCAAGCACCCTGTATCCATCATCGCAGCGCATACGTCTGCCTTGACCACCTTGTCTGTGCCCCCGTCAGGCCGACTGCTTGCTACAACGTCATCACGGGGGACGCTGGTGCGCGTGTGGGACTCGCACACGGGGAAACTCATTCGAGAGTTCAGGAGAGGAACGGATAAGGCTGTGATATATGGTGTTGCGTTCCGCCCGGATGAGAGGGAGCTTTGTGTGTGGAGCGACAAAGGCACCGTGCATGTGTTCACTCTCGTCGCGTCCGGGGCATCGTACGTACCCCTCCCATTCTACATACTCCTCCATACGCACCACGCTGACCTTTCTTTCTTTCTTTCTTACCTGCTACCTGAACAGAAACCGTCAATCCACATTCTCACCACTAACCCCGTTCATCCCCTTGCCCAAGTACTTCGACTCGGAATGGTCGTACGCGCAATACCGAATACCCACTCAATCATCACACATAACGCTCTCCGCGCCCGCATCGCGCTCACCCACCGCCGACGTCCCAGACGAGGAACGTTGCGTCGTCGGGTGGATCGAAGCTCCTACCACGCCCACGCCCACATCCACATCCACATCCGTATCCGAATCCAAATGCACAGGCGTAATAACAGAGTACCAGCTGATAACCCTGACGTACGCCGGCGGGTGGTATCGGCTTTCCCTGCCGAACCAGGGCAACACCTCAGCACAGGCCACGTCGTCGACGCATACACCACCGATATCGGGATCTTCGAGATCAAGGTCGTCTTCGATCTTGGGGGGACGCGATAAGGGCAAGGGAAAGGAGAGGGAACGGGATAAAGATGGTGGGAAGGAGAGTAGAGAGTGTGTGCTTCAGGAGTTTAGGAGATTTGGGAGGTGGGATGGGTGGGGCTAGTTCAGTGCCATGTCAGAGTCTTTTTCTTCGTCACTGCGGATCCTGTTTTGCATTTTCCTCAAGCTTCCTTCCCTTCATATTCTGGATTTTCCGTGCATCTTCATCATGCGTTCTCATCTCTACATATGTACATATACTGCCACTGTACATTTATCATGCACACCACAATCTATACCGGTAATTCGCCCCGCGCAAGGGTGTGACCACACGCGTCGAGGCGCGTGACAACTCCCTTTCTCCACACCGTCACCTCGATGGAGAACCCACACGCGGAACGACAAGCCATCCTCCTCGAGCGCATCCTCAAGAACACTGTGAGTCTCCTCCACACATATATGAACCTGCGCTGACGCCCGCTAGTCCAAATGCACAGAGATGGTGCTCGAGCTGAACCACTGCATGGAGGTGCGTGACCATGATCAGTTATAATCAGTAGGAGAGGGGCCAACGCTCGCGTGCTGCTCAGGAGATCGTGCGCGCGAACGCGTATGTGAAGACAGCGGCGGATCTGGCGTCCAAGTATAGGAAGAATGTGCAGTACAATTTGGAGTTGGCGACGAAGGCGGAGAAATGAATGCGAATTTCAATCAAACCATAAGTTCACACGCGTTGAATATCTTCCAAGCATCGATCTACAACACCAGGAATCCAGATGCCCCCACTGACCTCGATGTCGATCGTCACGCCACACGGCCCCGCCCGGTCGACGTGCGGGTACTGCTCCCCCGCAGGCGAACGCACCAAGGCGGCGTCCAGCTGCCAGTCTGCCAGCGTTTCTGCACATAGACTCACCTGCGACGTGCGCGTGCTCTAACCCCTTACGTCTTATCTCTTACCATGAACATACCCAGGTGTACCAAACGATGATCGATCGTGGCTGGCGGCGTTCGGGCGAGTGACGAGTTCGATTTCGCCCTTGGAATCTGAATCTGATACTGTCCGCGGGCAGGGACGTACTGCTATAAACCGGATTTGAAGAGCTCGTGTTGTCCGCAGTATACTATCAGGTGCGTCTCCTCCTTTTGTGTGGGGGTTTAACCCAGCGAGGGATCCTGATATCCTTACGTGTGGCAGATTAGACGCGCGTGCGTTCAAGGCGTCAAAACGCCAACGCAAGCTCGTGAACCGGTCCGTGTGTTGTCGGCCTCGCGAGATTCCGTCTCACTCACGCTCACGCTGCGTTCAGCTGGAACCGATACGTGATCTCGGGCAAAGACTCGGAGCATATGGATGATGATGGACAATCTCCAACGTACGTTTCCCCATACTCCAATGTGCCATCCGAGTCTTATTAGACTTGACGTAAACGGCACAGAGCGTCCAAGAAGAAAAAGCCACACCCGAAGACGAAGACGCCAGAATTCTCCCTGTGCGATGCGATACACGCTTCGGAGGCGGGGTTCATCGATGGCTCCGGCTCAGTCACCGGATCCGAAGCGCCTTTCCATTCGTTCGAGGTGCGTGCTCGCCTTATCCCTTCCTCTCTTCGTCGTCTCTTAGTTAATCTTACACAGACCACCCTCGAACCATCCACATACACCGACGAGAAATACGCATTATTCGAGCAGTACCAAAGAAGCGTGCATCACGACAACACCACGCCAGGCGGGTTTAAGAGGTTTCTCGTCGATTCGCCGCTTATTGTGCGTCTTTTCGCTTTGTTTGTTTATCTTTCTCAGCTCACAATTCTTTTGTTCGTGTGGTGAGTAGGACAAACGCATACCATACCCCTCCTCAGATCCGCCTGCGCACCTCCCCAAGACCTACGGGTCGTACCACCAGCTGTACCGCGTCGACGGAACGCTCGTCGCCATGGGCGTCATCGACGTCCTCCCCGCGTGTGTTTCGTCCGTGTATTTCATGTATGATCATGAGAAGTGGGAGAAGTTCTCCTTTGGGAAGGTACGTTGGGGTGGGATATATTTTGGTTAGGTTCGCAGCTCACGCGAACGATGTGCGATCGATAGTTGAGCGCCTTGAGAGAAATCTCGCTCGTGCAAGAGATGAATGAGGCTGGAGCGCCTGGGATGGAGTTTTTGTACATGGGTGTGTACCTTTTATTTTGTGTGTTTTTGCTGCGGTTGCGTTTTTGCTGACTGATGCTTGGCGAAATGCAACTGACAGGTTTCTACATCCACACATGCCCCAAGATGCGGTACAAGGGCGAGTACGCGCCGTCGTATCTTGCTGACCCGGTGCGTCTTCTTTCCTCCTTTCTCCCTCTACCCTTTCTTCGAGTTTCTCTATCATTTCTGTCCCCTCCTTCCTTCTCCTCCTTTCTTGCTCCTCCTTCCTCCTTCCTCCCTCCCACACACTCCTTCTCTATCCCTGTCTCTACTTCCTCATCCTCAATCATCGACCTCATCACTAATTTTGTACAAATAGGAAACATACACATGGCACCCCCTCCCTTCCTGCGTCGCACTGCTCGACAAACAGCGCTATGCGTGTTTCGAGCGGCCTGACTGGTTCACAAGATCGGGGGACTCAGGATCACCACCACCAATGCCACCACCACCATCACCACCGCCCCCAGACGAAGCCGAACTCGGAATTGAGCTCGAGCACGTACAAGCCGTGTCGCAGATCAAGGATAACACACTGTGGATCGCGCCTGTCGCTGTGCGTGCCCCCGTCCTTCTTCCTGCTCCGAGTCCGATATCTTATACAGCTTACACCCAATTTGCAGACGACGCCGTACTGGGACGACTTGGGGCTGCGCGCGGGGGCCGTGGCGTGTATACGCGGGTTGGGGGCGGAGGTGGCGAGGGAGGTGGTTTTTATTTTTTAGGAGGGGTCGTTGTCTTTTAGGAGAGTTTGGCAGCCGAGAAGGAGCCAGGAACGAGCAATAGAGGGCACTCTCGAAAAACATTCCGCTGTAATATACATCTTTCTCGGCTTCCTACCGTCAGTGAAATACACCAAAGTGTCTTCCCCATGGGCGCAGGCACCGCATGTTTGAGAATTACAGAAAAAATGGCCCACAAAATAGCAAGCTTAGCTTGGAAACTTCAGTTGCAGAGGTAGTACTCACAAGACGCATTGGGCCGGAAACATTCGATGATCCTACACTGAGAAGGAACATATATATATGTCCCTACGACCAGAACAGAACAGAACAGAAATATATATGGTGCTGCACAAAAATCCTAAATACATATATGTGTACGTATGTAGAAGACCCAATTGAAGTCCATCCAAAGACCATAAAGTGTCCCTTCAAATTTCAAAATGCATAGATAAGTGCGAGGGTGTAAGTCAGCGTACGGGTGTGTGAGTGGCGCATCCAAGTCCCATCTCTCCCGAAAGGTTTACCTTGCGCCCGCCTTCCCCACCGCCCCTCCTCCTCCTCCTCCGCCTACTACACCTGCCCCCACCGCAGCGCCCCCAATCCAAACCCTGGGCGGCCACAAATCGACATGGGCCAACTGCAGCCTCGCAGCCCTAAACTCCAGCTCCTCCGCCTGGTTCTGTGCAAGCAGCGCCGCGCGCGCCTCGGCCTGGCGCTGGAGCTCTGCCTCGGACTCGTCGGAGAGGTAGTCGGTGAAGCCGCCGTCGGAGGTTATGGTGCTGTCTGTGAGGGAGCCGGAGCCCGAGTTGGAGGAGGAGCTTGAGGAAGAGGAGGGGGCGGAGGTGGTGGAAGGGGGGTCTTTGGTGCGTGGGGTGGTGAATGGGGAGGAGGGAGCGCGGGGTGCTGGGGCGGCCTTGACGGGTGTGTTGGTGTTGGTGTTGGAGACGGAAGACCGCCGGCTTGTTCCCCCTCCGCTTCGGACAGGCGACGACTGGTTGATGGCGGCGACGACGACTTTGGTTGTAGACACGGAGGGAGCGGCGGGAGTGACTGCCGGGCCGCCGCGCGGGCCTGAGCCCGAGGTACGGCGTTCGAGGTCGAGGTTGTTGCGTTTTGGGGACGAGTGTAAGCTCCCGTGGGGGCTTTGCCTGCGATGCTGATCGAGGGTAGACGGGGTGGGCACGGATGAGGAGGGTGAGTGGGAGTTAGTAGTATTCCTTTGGGTGCGAGGCTGCTTCGCTGCGCGGGGCGAGATGGACGGGGAGCGCGAGTGCGAGGTAGGGTTGTTGCGCGGGACGGGGCTGCTGCGGAGACTGTCGAGTGCAGCGCGGATATCGGGGGGGATGGGTACGTGGTGGATGATGCTGATGGATCGCCAATCCGCGGCATGGATCAGCTTGTGGTCGGCGAGGGTGGGCGGGCGGCAGCACCCGGGCCATCCGGGGTTGTGGAAGCCGGCGTGCTTGGGAGGCGGGTTCGTGCGGGCCCACTGCGAGTGGGTGGATGAGTAGATGGATGCGTGGTAGCAGCAGTGACGCACCTTGCAGTATCCACAGCCGTTGAACGAGTCGACTGGGTTGTGTGAGCATAGATCACGGGATGACGACGATCGTCCCACCTTCTGCGTTCTTGAGGTAGGATACGTCGATGCGCGGGTGCAGTGTGCGGTTGCGGCACACCTCGCGTTGATGCGGGCATCTGGTGCAGTGTCGGCGCAGGCAATCCATGCAACAGCTTACTCACCTTGGATGTGGGAACACGGTGCACATGGGGCAGACAGCGACGACCTGGTCGATGGACCCGTGCACGAAGCACATCGTGGCGGCGGCGTAGTGCTAGCAATAGCAATAGTAGTGCTACTGGAAGAGAGCAAGAGTGGTCGCGATCAACATGTGTGCCCGATCCCGATCTCAGATAATCGCAGTGATCGCGCACAGCCTTCGCTCTTATGGCCGCCTCCCCACTGGCACTGGCACCGCGTCCTTTCCTCAGCTCACCTCGCTTCTCGCAATGGGCAAATCCCAGTCAAAGCTCTCCGCAGAACAGCTCGCCGATCTCCAGAAAAACACGTATTGTCCGTCTCACCCACCACACTCACGCTTACGCTTTCTCACCCTTACCCCGCAGTCGACAAGAAAGAGCTCCAGCAGTGGTACAAAGGCTTCCGCAAAGACTGTCCTTCAGGCAACCTCGACAAAGAAGAGTTCTCCCGCATATACAAGCAGTTCTTCCCCTTTGGCGACCCCGGCGACTTTGCCGACTATGTCTTCAATGTGTTTGATGAGAACAAGAATGGGACGATCGATTTCAAGGAGTTTATTTGCGCGCTGAGTGTCACGTCCCGCGGCAGGTTGGAGGAGAAGCTCAAGTGTGCGTGCAGATGTCTGTACTCATACAGTAAACAGCGCTTGATCGTTATTCCAGGGGCGTTCCAGCTGTACGACATCGACAAGGACGGGACCATCACATACGACGAGATGCTGCAGATCGTACAGTCTATATACAAGATGACCGGCGAGATGGTCAAGCTGCCCGCCGATGAGGATACACCCGAAAAGGTGCGTGTTCCGAGTACTCTTACCTAAATCACATCACACACTGATCCGCCCACACAGCGCGTCGAGAAAATCTTCCGCACCATGGACCGCAACAAGGACGCGAAACTCACCTATGAAGAGTTTGTCGAGGGCAGCAAGCAGGATCCTACAATCGTCCAGGTGCGCAACGCGTTTCATGCCGAGGTAGCGCCACAGAATGCTCATTCTCTCGCCCCTGCTCAATAGGCTCTATCGCTATACGACGGCCTCGTGTAACATTCCACACCCCACCCCATCCGAGGCTCAGTCTGTTTGTTAGACCAAGTCGTGACCCTCCGCTTCCAGCTCCATACCACCGACCAGCGCAAGCTTCATTCAAGCCCGCCGAGCCTACTCCATCTCTCATTTTCCCATTCCTCCCATTCCGACTGTTCCCGTTTTCACTTGCATCTCATGCTGTATCTCGTTTCTCTTTCGCGTTTCGCGTTTCTCTCTTCTTACCCAGGCGTGTACTAGTAATTTCTAATAGAGTAATGGCCTTTGCGCGAACCTCTCGACTCACGACTCAGCCTGTCCTCATGCGCACGGTTGACACCTGAGGAATGAGGAATAGCCACGGGT
>JABCKV010000179.1:0-36258 GCA_018282005.1 Asterophora parasitica
CGGATCGAGGTGCTCCGACGGGGGCATTGATCGACGCGTTGGGGCCTTACACTGTACCTCTACACCTATAGGCCCCATTTGTCGCGTGGAACTCATACAACGCCTTCGACAATGAAGACTTTGCGATGAATCCAGTCTCTCGTAGCTCAAAACGCCCTTTCCCCCGTAAAATCCGCCTCGATTTGCAAACTGTCTAGCCCGCATGCCTCGATCATCGTCACCCAAATCTACCGACCCGAACGCCCTTATCCAGTCCATCCCCACCTACGATATCGCCCATGAAGACGAGAGTGCCGAGGTCGATCGCGTGTATGATACGGAGGGCTGCAGCAGCAAAGGCCCAGGGGTCGACGGCGACGGCGACATGGGCTTGACCGAAGGCTACTGTGTGTACACCCTTCCTCACACTAGGTTCTAGGTTCTACGTCTCACTCACTGACGTCTCTCCGCAGATCTACCGCACCAGGAAACGCCCCTGCTTCCACGCCGATTCGACCTGACGCCCCCGCGCTAGCCTGCACTGTCGTAAGCCCCCCGCTCCACACGCAAGACGCTTATATGCGGCCGTTCCGTCGCACAGGGACACGACAGTGAGGGCGAAAGTCGACCTCGAATATCTACCTAGATCAAATTGCAAGCTCCTCCAAATTTCCAATGGGCAGTGACGCACTGACGGTTGACGCGGTCTCTGCTCAAAAGTGATCGATGATCGCCGATGTGTTTCACGACTGACGTTCAGCAGTACATGTACAGGGCTATGTGCAACAAGAGAGTGCTGCCGTATTGACCTGGTATTAACACTAACAAAAATAAGTGAATACGTCTGCTATTAGCAGCCGAAAAACACTGGCGTCCTTTAAAGTTGCAAGGCAAATCAACGCATATGGGAAATCGCCGGGTGAGTCCAGGTGAGTCCAGGTGAGTCCAGGTGAGTCCGCACCGCGTATAGAAATTAGAATCGCGCAAGCGACGTGGGGATTATACTTGGAGCTCCAAGCTCCGGAATCGACATCCTTGAGCTTGATGAGGCTCGGGCCAGCCACAATGGCAATACTCAGACTGTTGAAACGGCGACAACGGAAAACGCACCACTGCAACACCGCTGTCTTTTCTGATAAGTCACTAAAATGATCAAGTTCGGGCTCACTCTCTGGACATTAACTTCCATATTGTTCTTAATAGATAATAGAGTGAACATCGATAGATCCCAGTGCATATGTAGTCCCCGCATTACTTGCAGAAAGTAATGACAAGGTTGACCTGTGGAGCAATGCCATTTGTTACTTCGGTATCGTGTCAGATCGATGGTATGGCTTACGTCGTTCTTCTGGCATGCAACCTGGACATGGTTGTCATTGAACTTCTTGAAGGCAGTCGGGCAGTTGGCATTGTTGCCTTTGTATCAGAAAGAACAGTGTATGAGAGGTCGAATCCATAACAAGGCGAGGATAAACTCACAGTTTGCGCCGGCGCCGTCACAGCCGTTATAGTACCTTACCGAAGAGCATGTCAGAATATACCGGACCAATAGAGGCTAGAGACAAGTGAAACGCACCCGAAGCCCGAGGTCACCGAGAACGCAAGACTTCATTTAATGGCAGTAAAGTCAGCGCCTGAAGCGGAGAGATACTAAGCTGGCGCCTTACGGAGGGATGAGAGAGATGTCCGTGCTTGACCCAGAGCCAGGGCTGGTGGGGTTGACCAGCGTCGTCTCAATGAGGGTGCATCGCTCGCCGTTGAAACCACACTTTCCTATAATCAAATGGAAATGGCCGTCAAATCGGAAGCATTTCGCACATCATGTCGTCCTTACCAGTTTGAAGGTACCTGGGAAATATTTCAGATCATCATGAAGCATGTCAATATAGTCAAGATTACTCACGCAATGGCTGCGCGCAGAGGACCGTTGGAAACATAGTCACCGCCGGTGGAAAGAGTTTTTCCACCTTGGATGAGCGTGGGCTGTGAATCAGGTCATTAAATGGCACTGCGTTGCGATTTTGGTGAATACTGACAGTTCCATAACCACACCTGTTGGATCATGGATTCGTTAGGTTTGTCCCGTATGCGATTGAACACTCGGAGAACTCACCTATTGTCGAAGCGAACGATGTGACGTTCAGCTTGCACGCCGATGGCAGTGGCAAGGAGGGCAGCGACGACAGTTTTGAACATCATAATGCCACGAGAGATGGGGGCCGACTTGAAGTGGTGTATCAAGTATTGACTGCCCAAACGACAAAAAACATCCATCCTTTTAAAGGATTGAGATGTTACACAGCACATATTGAGATAACAAGAAGCTCGTGTCACATAACTGCTCCAGGTGGGGAGGACGCGTATACTTAGCACAGAGTACGCGCAGAGCCTTCAAGAATGTCTTGTAACATACTTGGCTTGGCCATGTTTCGGCCTTTGCGAGATGGGAGGTGCGTTGATATCTCAGTACGATGACCTAGACATCAATTTCGACTTCAATAACACGGCTGCGGTGTCAGAAGCGATGGACTATCAAGCCTACGTGTGAATGCATATATGAAAAGCAGTTTGAGGAAAGTAGCGAGCCAGACAGCGGCTGTTGTTGAACTCGGGGCCACCTCTGGAACGCGTCATAGTAGGCCGTGGACCAGAAATCCATCAAATAGATCCGCTAGCCACGCACAGTAGAGTCGGCAAAGAGAGACCATCGCGGAGGTTTGATCAAGAAAAAGATCATGTTACGTGCACACGAACGAGGTCAGGAGCGGCCGAGAGTGAGAGTTTGCGTAGGCTTTTGTCTAATAGTAGACGTGTTGACTTGTAGAAGAAGGAAGAGTAGAACACAAGGTACAGACAATGAACCGCTGTCAGCTGAGATAGTCGCCATCAGATGCCAACTCCACGTGGCAAGCCGGAATCACCCAATGATGCCCTCGTGCCTCAGATGCGCCACAGACTCCGATGAGAGACCCAGGTCGTGAATCAATACTTCATCTGTATGTGACCCCAAGTCCGGCCCCGCCCACCTCGGCTGCGGGTCAACACCATCTATCACCGGAAACGTGCCCTGCATCTTAACATTCCATCCCTCTCCCTCACCCTTCGCATCGTCAACCCAGACATCCCTCACCGCGCCCCTAGCGCGGATCTGCTCCCCCTCCACCACCTCCCTCACACTAACCACCCGCCCCACCGGCACGCCTGCGCCCTTCATAACCTCCTCCACCTCCTCCACGCTCCTCTGCCCCGTCCACTCCGAAATGGCTGCCTCGATCTCGGGTTGGCGTGCCACGCGGTGGTGGTTCTGCGCATACGAGGGACCAGTGAGGTCCTGGCGCCCGATGGCGTGCATCAGCCGCGCGTAGATCGAGTCGCCGTTCGCGCCAATCACGACGTAGGTTGGGGTGGAGGCGGACGCGGGTGAAGACGAGGTCGGGAGGCATGGGTACGCGTTTGTCGGGACGATGCCGGTGACTGAGGAGCCTGACGGTCCGCGGGTCTATGCGGTAAGTGGGAGATCAGATCTGGGAGTTGAGATGTGAGAGTATTGGATCGTAGTGTACCTTTCCTTTACGGTCGTACTCGGGGATGATACCCTCCATAAGGTTCAACATACTTGTGAGATCGACAGAGATATCAGGGCGTGGGTGACTTCAACGATCATAAACACGGCGCGTACCTCTCGACGATGCTAACATCGACCGTCGTGCCGTTCGAAGTATTCCGTTGCCGGCCGAGCAAGGCCAGCACCTAGAGTCACCACTCAGTAAGTATCATCACCTGGTCAAACACAACCCCGCGTACTAGACACGGGTGACGTACATACCGTGCCAAACGCCGCATGCAGCCCCGCAACCGAGTCCCCGAGACTGATATTCGGGCGCACTGGCGGACCAGCGAGGTCTCCACTGACAGGATCAGGAAAACCATTGATATACCGAAAGCCGGACTCCGCCTCGCACACAGAGGCATACCCAGGACGAGGGGCCCAGGGACCAGACTGTCCGTACCCGCTCACGCGAGTGAATATCAGGGAGGGGTTGTGCGGGTGGAGGTCCGCAGGGGCCAGCGACCATTTCTCGAGGGCTTTCGAGCAGAAAGAGAAATGCTTCGTGAGGGCTCGAAGGTTGAGTATATGAAAAGGAGGACATACTGCCAGGCTTAAAGTTCTCGATGATCACATCACTCTTGATAGCGAGCTGCTTGACAAGTCTGGAAAGCACGTAAAAATCGATCCGGGGTAAGTCGTGGATAGATAAATATGTGGAATGGATTCAAGAACGCACTCTCGACCTTCTGGTCTCCTCAAATCAATAGCCACACTCTTCTTCTATGCTCCTGAACCACGGGCTCGTGCCGTCCACGTCTAGTTCACGCCAGACGCGCAAGGGATCTCCAGTTCGCGGCGGTTCGACCTTGATTACCTCTGCTCCGAACTGCCTGAACACGTCTAATGATTGTGAGAGATACGAGGTAAAATGACGTCGCGGAGATGCACCCTAGGAGCTGCCCAGCAAATGGCCCTGCGATCAACTGCCCCATCTCCAGCACGCGGATTCCAGAAAGCGGAGGACTCTTTGAACTTGGTGCATGTACATCTCCAGCGGTGGCAAAAGTCCTGAAGCAGGGTGTCTGTCAGCAAAACATATTTATCAAATATTCAATGTTCAATTCGCACATACCGCGACGCGAGCATCCGTTGGTTGGTGAGCGGCGTCCCCGAACGTCGGCAAATACAGGAAATGGTTCGTGTAGTCGATAGGGAAGTTGCCATTGTTAGATATTAACTGATAGGACTCAGGAGTATTTCACTCGACGGCTATGAGAAATCTTGTCGGAGATGTCCGGCCGACTAGACAACGCGTGTGTGACATGTGTGACATCTCGCGTTTGTTCCCTTCTAACATGGCCACATTCGGCTACGAAGCTCAGGCTGTCACCGCCACCACCAGCACCGACCTCGGTTCGTCATCCACGCCCGCCCCACGTCGCTTACAAATGCACCGCCTCCAAACCATCCGCCTCCAGGCCTTTCACCTCGGAGACCGGAGCACTAGTGTGGCGCTTGAAGGTTTTATCATAGACTTCACCATTATTTGCTCACTCCGTCTTTATGTGTAGAATACAGTGTGTCGGCGCATGTGAACCATAACGTCAACGCATTGTTCGAATATTAATGAAATCGTCCGTATATATCATGACATGTATGTATCAATGGCATTTCATCCATCTCTGACTGGACTTGTTCGGCAAAGTTATGTAAAGGAGGATCCAAAATCTAGAAGTTAAGAGTGAAAGGAATGGCACTCCTCAAAAGCCGATCTTAAGCAACTGCTGCGCCGCTAAATGCATCCGTTCCAACTTTTTCGACAACTCCTCCCGACGTCCCGCAACCGTCGGGTTCTCTTGCGCCAGTTCCTTACAGATACGGTGGCCATCTGAGCTGTTGATCCGAAGCCCTACATTCAGCGTTGTTAGGACGTCGCGCTCAGCGCCCCACACAAGCTCATAGTCGATGGCGAGCGGAACATTATCGGCGAAGCGCTTATAAGCAACTAATATGACACAAGTTAAGCTGTCCTGTGTAATATCATCGAAACGGAGCTCTCAACTTACCTTGAAAATATGCGCGGACGTCGGCCATGATGACCAGCGCTGGCTCCATCCCGTCTGGCTCGATGAGCTTGGCAAGCGCCTCGGGCTTTACACTCGGATATCCCGCCTCGACAAGGCTTGCAAGGACCTTCGCAATGCCCGTCGGTGAGGGAGACACCTCCCGTGCTCCAGATGCATAACTTGACGATGTCGAAGAAGGGCTGTATTCCTCTATTGCAGTCATGAGGCGGGGATTGCGGTCCTTCTCACGAGCAGAACGGTAATGCGCAAGGAACTTCTCCTTGTAGTCGGAGAGGTAGTGCGTGTTGAGGGAGAAGGGAAGGCTTTCGAGTTTCATGAGCCAGTCAATGCGCTCCTCAGCTCGCTCCATGCATTTGTTGAGATGATCTTGAAGGATAACCCTTGGTTATAGAAGCGTAAGACCGATGCTCCGATGCTCCCTGTGAAGTTCTGGAAAAGCATACCTGACGCGTTGCTCGAGCTGGCCTTGTCCGAATGGCCCAAAATGAGTGTGAACCAGGCGCTGGACGTGTTCTCCGAGGGTACGGAAGACGGTGTGGCAGAGGATTTGTGCGGGATAGTGCCACTTCCTGACAAATGATTTGATATAAGTTTCCTGAACGACGAAGGGGTAGTTCCCCGGAAGTTCGCGCGTTCGGGCTCTATCAAGAAGATGTTGAGCCTTGGCCGCAAACAAGAAGGAAACGACGCCGACTTACTGGTTAGCGCATTCGAACACTTCATCGATGTATACCGACTGTTCCACAGCAACCACATCATCACTCCCCGAGTCAGAACCCGACAACTTGGCTGCCTCGTCGCTATCAGAGCCCGTGAAGTCTTCGTGGCCCTCTTCATTGGAAAGGAATTTGGCTTTTCCGATGCGTTTCTTCTTCTGGTATCTTTTCTCGAATGGCTGGAAGTCGGGGGCAGTAACCCGCACAGCACGGCGGAATTTTTCCTGCGCTGGGCGGATGGCTTGCAACAACCCATCTTCAGGGACACCGTCAACGTGCTTGGCCAGGTCGCGAACAAATGCATGCAGAAGGCTGGCGATTTCATTCTGCGGGTCGGCCGATGGCGCTTTTGGGAAACTGTTGAGCGCATCGCGAGTGGCAAGGATCGATCTTTCAATCTCGTCTTGGATCTCAGGGAGGCTAGGAGAACGGCAATGAGACAATTGGAGAGAAAGACAGGCAATGGCGCCTAGATACACACCGTTTCGATATCAAGTCCGACAGAATGGAGCTCAGGCGCTCGACGAGATTTTCCGTGCGCAAATATTTGTGGTACATGGGATCCAGCTCCGACCACGCCGCAGTGGATTGGAAGAACTCGCCTTCGCTCTTGCGAGCATGGGCCCAGGTAATTCCCTTCTTGATCTGGTCAGAGCCGGGCTGCTTGACGCAATACCATCCGTTGTCGAGGGCTTCCTTCTCGCCCCGAATGAGGGAAATCCAGTTGTGCTCCTCGCCAGGTGGAATGCGGTCGGGCTTGGTGAGGACGCCTGGAAACAGATTAGCCGTGTCAACGGGTTCAAGTTTGATTCTGATAGCTCACCGATAGTACGCTTGCCGTCTGGATCGTGCAATTTGGCGATTTCCTGTGCGCCCTGGTTTTGGAAGTCGGCTGGGAGAAAACGATCAGCAACCGCACCCATTGGCATCAAGAACCGCACAAGATACTCACTTTCGCAAGCGACAGTCAGCAAGATGATACAGCTGGGCCTTTTGATGTATGAGGAAACAAGGTTCTTGACGAGGTCGATGTCACCCGTGTTGCCAGTGGAACCAACGCCCGCGATTAAGCCTACCACAATATCATAGTCAACATCTGGAAGCAGTGAACATCAACGACGAATATACATACCCGGAAGATCGCAGAAGGAAAGGTCGGCGACATCAGGCCCGCTAATCTGCAGAGAAACAGAGTTGTTGGAAAATGTCAACTCGAGCGCGGCGCCGTGGTCGTCCTCAGTCAAAAAGTACTTTGACCCTCGAGTAGTCCTAATGCCTGGGTTGAGGATAGCCCATTGTGCGCGTCGAATGCGTTCTTCGACGTCGGATTTCTTGGTAATTACTTCGCCAAAGGCCTCAGTGCGGAATTTGCCGTCTTCGAAGATTCGTAGCGAAACGGTGCATTTCCATGCACCAGGAGACCGAGAAAGTCGGCACTCGGTAGGACAACTGAACGTCAATATGAATATTTAGATGTTTGGATGAGCAGACTGAAGATATGGCACGTACCGAGTACAGGTTCCAGCGGCGCGTGGCAAGGTAATTCCCGAGATGCTTTCGATCAACGAAGACTTTCCCGCACTTTGGGAGCCAATAACAGCGATTTGAGGGAGGTCGATATCGACTTGGACGCTACGGAAAAGACAATGAAGCGATTCCCCGAATATGCGGGACAGAAAGACGTACCCAGTGCTGTGAAGGCGGTTGACCAGGTCCAGCATTTGCCGGCTACTTTGGGAGAACAGTGGGTTCGAGAGGCCGATGCCTCCCTGGGAAACAGCAGTACCATCAGAGGAGTCGCCGTCAGAGATAATGGAGCTCATCGTTGAGTTCAGTTAGGGATGGAAGGAGGGAAAAGTTGATAAATTGGATGAGCGGATGGTGGTCAATACTTATGCGTCGTTCAAAGCCGCCCAGACACAACGTGTCCGAGTCAAAACTTGAAAGCGTGAGATGTGACAAAGGCCCGCCACGATAGCACATCTGACAGACCGCCTCGAGGATTCGGAAACGGATTGCCATTGCCAAAGAAAAGATGGAATGAATCCAATATTTCCTGTAGTCCCGGCGCTTGTGAAGATTCGATGCGCAGGAGACGTAGTAAGGCGCTTAACGGAACAAGGTTGGTCGACGAAGGGATGGAGGATCCGTAGCAGAAGTAATGTTGACTCATGCTAGCCGTAGACGATGTCGACCTCGTGCGGGACCCACAGATGAAATGATTCGAAAAGAAGTACCTCGAATAGGCGCCCAGTGACTGCAGGATGGCGAATCAAAGGTCGAACATCGCAGACCTGTGGCATTTCATAAAGCAAGCTTTGTTTCGACATTCACCACAAAGTACTAGCTGTACGGTAGCAGGAACTTTGTGGATGAGCTCGAGCACCTTTACTGGAAGCACAAACTTGAATCAACTCACTGAAACGCTGCAGCAGTCCCGGTGTACTGTACCGACACAGTCGGAGATCCGGACCACCATCTTGTGTACTCAATGCCTACTTTCCCTTACAATTCGCGTGTTCAACTTGAAGTTTTGTTGAAGTTGCCGGCCAAGGCTTGAGCGCAAAAAGGCACTGACGTCAGGGTGTGACGTCAGCGCCTTCAGCGTTTCAACGTCAACCGTCACTCCTGTTATAAAACTTGCCTACGAATCACTCGTCTCTAAGCGCAGAAATCTGGAAGTGTATGTATATGCCTATTTCCACCGTCTTTCAGATATCGATCTCTTATCCCCGCATTCCAAGAA
The DNA here is from genome assembly GCA_018282005.1 of Asterophora parasitica. Lineage (NCBI taxonomy): Eukaryota > Fungi > Basidiomycota > Agaricomycetes > Agaricales > Lyophyllaceae > Asterophora > Asterophora parasitica. The sequence goes on from JABCKV010000179.1 coordinate 9,079, forward strand.
CATGCAGATTACGGGCACCTCATTCGAGTCGATACATATGACCACATTACGAGCAAGGCTCGTCTGAAGTCCGTGAGGAGTATTGAACTCGACTCTTAGCGCAAATACGCCTGTGCTTCCACCGTCTCCCAGATATCTTATCCCCGCAGCCCAAGAAAGTGCGGGTTATGGGCACCTCATCAGAGTCGATCCATGTGACCACATTCCGAGCTCTCTCGAGTCTTGTCTGAAGTCCGTGATGAGTACACGCGACTTTTATAGCATAGCTCAGTCTTGACTCTTGGCCCCGTCCTACGCTCGAGCGCCAATTCTCAAACCACATGTCGATAACAACCCTGTTGCGAGTGGATTTTGCCTTGTGTTCAATCTGGCTCGGGTGGAATGAATCCCACTGAAGAGGCGGTCTACGAGGTTGTTACTTGTCTGAGTTTCCTTCAGAGGTAGAATTTACATCCTTAGAACTTCGCAAGCCTAGCATCCGTTTTCTGACGTCTGACAGCGATCGAACGCCGATGTTCTTGGCACTCACGCTATGTCTCTGGGCTCCCGACTCTTGCCAATACTGAAGACTCTTGGACCACGCTAGAAATGCACCCCAAAACTCAATCTAGCATCCCCACATCGTATCCTGATGCTCCACACGTCGACGGCCGCCTGTTCAGTTCTGCAGTCGGGACCACTACTGCACTACACTCTTTGTTGCTTTGGCGGTCGCAAGCCAATCGTGTCTCCATCACAGAATTCTCCACGAATTCTCAGTTTGATGATATATATGTCATAGAAGCCGAGAAGTGTGGAATTTATTTATTCCGGATGCGCAGTCTGCACCAAGCTCAGCCTGCTGACGCCACCCTCAGCCCGCTCCGCAGGCGGCAGCTCCACATCTCCGAATGCGGCCGTCGTACTTCCCTCACGTGCGATGGCAAGGTAGCTATATAGACCACTATCCAGTGCCCGACGAAAGCACTCGATATCTTGTCTCCGCACGGCCGCAATTCACACTGGGCCTCACCAACCAAAATCCACCATGAAGTTCTCCATCCTGACCAGTGCTGCATCTCTGCTCGTCCTCGGCCTTGGCGCTCACGCCCAGGTTGCTTCTGATTCTGGGTCTGCAACAATCCTCCCCACAACCGGTTTGCCAGGCGACTCGTCTCTTCCGTACGCCCGCGTCTTCATATATGCTTTATACATTTAACTCACAGACTCCATACTTTTTTAGTCCCGTCCCCAGCGGCACCGAAGTCGTACCCACCGACACGAGCACAGACGTGCCCAGTCCTTCCTCGGTCTCTGCGTCCGACACCGTCATTGACACCGCCACTGAAACCGCCACCGAGCCCACCCCAACCGACCTTCCTGCATCGACCTCTATTTCTACCGAGCTTCCGACAGACACCAATGCTGCCAGCACCCCTACGACGTCCAGCGAGCCCGCGGCGACGTCCAACGCGGCATTCACGCTCTCCGCAGGCCAAGGTGGAACCTTCGTTGCGGTACTGGGAGGCATCGCCGCGGCCATCCTGTGAGGAGGGAGAGATACGGATGTGGAAATTTACTTGGACTAGGTAGCATAGCATTAAATCAATTCCGATGGATCAGCAGACGTCGTTCACACCACATATAACCCTAGATTCTTTCCATTCGGTGTAGGGGACGTGCCGCATCGTTCAGTGAAAGGTCCCGTGAAGGTCAGCGAGTCGGCACACGACTAGTACTAGGGGTAATCTTAAAGTATGGCTGCGGGTGTCCAAAAATAGATAGTATTTGGGGCGCAACGTATTTCCTCTATACTATTGGTGGATCTTCAAGGGGACAGGCAGTGACCGATCGCCGCTGCAGCTGCCACCAGTGTGCCAAATAAAATCAGTTCCAAAGTCTATTCATGGTACTACATGTAGAGGTACAAGCGAACGGTCTAAAAATACTGAAGCACTGCGGGGTATGTATTAATAGATATATCCCGATCAAGTAGATTTGGGGCGCTCGACGTGAAGGAGATCCATGATTCTCTCGAGCGCAGCATTGCCGCCGAGCCGCTTGATCTCCTGCCGTGTCTGTGCTTCGAGGCTCTCCAGCACCGAGTGCGTGTAGTCGAAGGACTTGGTGTGGTTCTTCAAGTAGTTGATCGTGTGAGCCTTCAGTGTGGGTGTGGCAGGGCGCTTTTGGAGAACATCTGTCGATGGAGAAGATTGATGAATCTGGAGATACGTTTACGTTACATAGTCGCAAGACACTCACTGAGAACCTGCCGATTAGTGGTATCGGCATGGATGCTGTGAACAACGGGGAAGGAGAACTTTCCTTCCGTAAGATCTTCTGCGAACCCTTTATTCTTCGTGTACTGGCGACATCGAATGGTAAGGCGATGGACAGGAAGAAAAAGAAAAAGAAACTTACTTCTGTACTTTGGAGGTTCATCAGGTCATCCCGGATCTGGAAAAATATTCCGATGAGGTTGACGAGTGGAACATAATCCCTATCATGTAGTCCGTCAGCAGCGAGTTCTCAACAACGAGCGGGTTACTTACACATCGACATTGGTAGTGGAGCAGGCCATCATCAACTTGATGCCTATTCGTAGGAGACCACCAGTCTCTGTCAATTATGTAATCAATAGAGGTACTTCAAAGGTGTGTACAGGAGGAGACTTGCTGTTGTTCACCATCGATATATATTCCTCCTCAGTAGGACAGTTGAGGGAGTCACGCCACAGGATCTCGAGTCCTTGCCCCCGATGTAAAGAAAGCAATTCCTCTGAACTTGTCATAAGAGCTCTGGCGTCGTGAAAAGGAGGCGAAAAAGTACCTGTGACAATCGCATCTAGGCCACGGCCTCCTATGGGTTCGGCTTCGTCTCGAAGAGTGAATAGCTCTTGGTAAGCGAGGAAAAACACGTAATTGGCTGTGTTGATCGTTTGTGGGACGCCATAGATTTTATGTGCCACTGTGGTCGCAATTCAATATCTGAGAGTGATTGAAAGCTCAAGTCCATTCACCTGGTTGTCCTCTGCGTAGCTGAGAGTCATCCTCGATATCGTCAACTCTGTAGAGGAAGTTCCAGATGTACTTTAAACTTCAGATTGAGCGACTCACAGGAGACTAGCAGAGTGCAGCATGTTCACCAGTCTAGATATGACAGCGAGTTTAGTTGTAGGCACATTTAGCCAGATATTGAAGGCCTCGATCAATTGGCCACGTATTTCCTTGCCAGGGTTTGACGTTATATAGGTAAATGGTTCGAGCAAGGCCTTACAACAATCCAATCATAAGCCGAGTTGAATGGACTCATTCGGCTAGATATAGCTCACAGATTCATTCTGTGGGGACCAAGGAGGGAAGTGGGAGAGTCTCTCCAGAATATGATCGTAGCGTTCGGACATTCAGAATCCAGAGACCTTGCCTAAGCTTGAGCTTGAAAGAGCAACAGATCTGAGAGCAATGTAAGATATTAAAGAAGTCCAGGAGTCAAAGAAAAACAAGATGTGTTGCGATGCGTTGTGCTGTGCACACGAGAGCTCTCGAGTCTGCGGAAACTCGAAGGTGATTCGGATCGGACTTCAAGCTCCCGCATGTCACATGTGTGGCAAGAGCGTGTTGACGTACAGCTTCTGATACAAACACCTCCCAAAAATTCTGTTTTGGGCAACCATTGGCATCGACCGTTTGCCTTCTCCTCATCCATTTCGTCCTTTGCTTGCTTAGTGCTTGCGAGAAGCTCTGAAGGGACTGGACAGACCGAAAGGGGTCTTATTGCCTAGGGCTACAACAACGATCATCAAGCTTGGCAGAATTTGACTTAAGTTGAGCAATGGACGACCATGAAGATCAGCCTAGAGTCAAGAGGTTCAAGGTAGATTTTTCGTCTGTTTCCCATTCCACTTACTGACCTTACCAGCACCAATCGTATAACCAAACCTTGAAAGAGGTTCATCTCCCAGCTGCACATAATCAGGCTCAACTCGATCATGACATCTCAGTGAGTACTTGCGCGTTGGTACAACCGTTTCTTATATGGCTGTCTTTGTAGGACAATGACTCTCATTTCCACCAAGCCCTCGAGCACTGGAGGCAGCTCAGTCTGGCGCCCAGTTTCATCACGTTCGCAAACAAGGCCGATTCACTGTCGGCTTCGATGCCTTTGCTCCTTCACAACTGGAAGGAGATCATTGACCTTTGGACCGGAGCGTTGGAAGTCTCTGATGACGAAGGGATGAAGGCTCTATTCGAGTGCGTAACTGTGCCGTCTGTGTGATTATTTGGAGCTAATTTGGAGCAGCCTTCTACAAAAAATGGCGCACGACCTCCGGACGACACTATTGCCAGTTTATCCGAACCTCCTCAAGCGCCTGTTAATGCTGCTACCGCGGTCCATTTCGGCTCCTGCCCTTACAGCACTGTTGGAAACGTTCTCTGCTCTGTTTAAGTTACTCCTTGTACCGTCGGACCACCTCGAGAAAACATGGTCGGCTTTGCGTGCGACACTGTCGAATTGCATTCCGGAAATTCAGAGGGCGATGGCAGAGGTCTGGGGAGCACTTCTACGAAGGCTCAAGCCGGCTGCGCGTGAGAGGGCGGTCATCTTGCTCGCCGAGGATGCGGAAGGGATTGAAGATGCGTCTGCTTGGGTTGTTGTATTCGCGTGCAAGGTGCGTTCAAGCCTATCCTTCTTTACTATTCACTAACGTATTGCAGTCTGTGTCCCAAACACTGCACACCGCGACCTCTTCTATATTTACCCCCCTTTTGACATACCACCTTTCCGCCAAAGATCCAGAGACCACCTACACCCTCCTGCGCCGAGTTCTGACAGCGCTCATCCACCATGTCAAGAAGGCGGAGCAGTTTTCGCCGCTCGCCGACCTCCTCGTCAAGCAACTCTCAGCCACCGTGAAAACCACAGATGTCACATCGTCGGCCGACATCGAGCGGGTTCGCCGGATGCTTGAGATCCTGTCTGTTCCCAGTGCAGTCCGGCAGGGCTCGCGACTCACTCGTACGCAGACCCTTTGACTCCAATGGCCGTAAACTGAACCTTCTTCCAGAATCCCAACTAGGGCTTCTCTTCGCGGAGTTCTCATCCATCCCCATCATCCCTAGCCTTCACGCCGCGCTCCTAAAATTCACCACATCAACATTTACGGCGGCCGAGATGCCTCTGTGGCTCGGCCCCGGCTTCAAATTTCTTCAGCGAGCCTGGACGGCATCGTTGGACACAAAAAACCCCGCTGCATTGCATTTCATACTCAAGCTAAATGGCTGCCTAGCTGAACTAGGGTGGGGTGGCTGGAAGCTTGTTGCGCAGCCCCTAATCCTGAAGATGACTGTGGCTCAAGGGGTGCTAGAGCAGGACCCTCGCCAAGTCCTCGAATTCTTGGCGGCCCTCAAAAGGATGAAGAAGTTGAGTTTTGGAGAGACCGATCTCGTGTGGAGGGAAAAGATCGAGAAACGGACATTGACGAGGCTCAAGGGCTGGCATCAAGCCTCTGGCAAGGAAGCAGTGCGTCGCTTTCTTTCTCTTTGACCGCTTGCGCTGATCACAAACGAATATTAGTCCACGGAGCTCAATGATATCCTCACACTCACTGGGTTTTTCTCGCGAGCAATATCCCCTGCCATCTTGGATATCATTGACAGGACACTAGCTGCTCCGGGTGACGCCTTCGTAGAATACAGCGAGACCCCTGCAAATTCGGCGTGGGTGCTTGGGGCTTGCATGGAGGCCCTGACCAAGCGAGAGCTATCCGAGTGGAGCGATCGCGTCGATCTTTCACTCTGGATTCGGACTTGTATCCGGCACTGGGCTTGGTCTCAGGAGGTTCTCGCTGGGCTAGTATCAATATCCCAAACAATGTACGTCATCCCCCGCTATCTGCATGTTCGCCACAGGATGTAATGTCATTCTCAGCCCAGCGAAGGACACTTCGATACCACTCGAGGATATATACTCGGCGTTGCAGCCAGCTTTACTATCTCATTCACGACCCCTGCGACTAGCGACCTTGAGGCTAATCGGGTCGCCAGTCATCCAATCACCAGACGGAGTAAACGATGTCATTCGGCGGTGTCTGCAAGGCGAAGAGGTCTCCTTAGACGTACAGGGTGTCAGAGAGCGCGTTCTGCGCATAGGCAGAGTTGGCCAGATCCTACGTGATGGAGACGAGGTTGGAGCCGATGTATCTGCTCGATGGTTGGCAGGTCAGTAGCTCGTCGTTTCTTCCTATCGCCAACTCACGCTGTCTGCTGTCAGCCCAGCTGAAGGTCAACCTGCGCCCTGTGTGGTCTCCGGCTGCTGCCGCGCTGTCGTCTCTTGGCGAACGCTTCGGCGATCTTGTTTGGAGACTACTATTCCAAGAAGTGCAGGTGTTGGGTGAGGGACACGACGTTGGCAACTCGCCAGGTTGGATGAGCAAAGGCCGGGAAAATGAAGAAGGATCGGACGATGATCCCTGGGAAGAGGAGCGTTCCTGGAGGGATCCCACTGCTCACAAGTTCCGAAGTGTCATTGTCAAATGGTTAGACGATAAGTACGCTGAATCCGAGCTAGTAAAGGTATGTCTTTCGATGTTTCGTGTTCTGGAACTTTTGGTTTATGTATGACTAGGCGCAGAGTCATACGGAACGCCTCGATCTCCACTCATACGAATCCCAATTGCTGGCCACCCTTGGCGAATGCTCATCGCTCACCGAGAAACATAATCGGGAGCTCGTCCCTCATTTCCTGAGCCTGGCTGGACCCGATGCGCAGGCAAAGCTGCCACGACAGAAACTGATATTGTGGTTAACACTCTTCTCCAAGTTCTCCAACCCGAAAGCGCTTTATTCCACCGAATCGCTGCGCACCCTTTACATCTCGCTCCTGTCGCATCCCGATCGCGCCCTTCAATCCATCGCCCTGACATGCTTGTTCAACTACAAAGCCCAGCATTTGACATCCCACGAGGATAAAATACGTATTCTCCTCGACGAAACTCGCTGGCGGGATGAGCTGACTTCGCTCGACTTCAGTCTCATCGATCCGCAAGACAGGAGCGCCGTCGTCGATGTCGTCATACGGCTCCTCTTTGGACTCATGTTGGAGAGGAAGGGGCGCTCGCGTGGTGGCGATCGTCGAGCTGCCGTCCTCGGCGCACTCGGTGGATGCACAGGGGAGGAACTGGGACTCTTGGTTGATCTGATGCTGGGCCCGCTTCACTCAGATTCGACTCGGCGACAGGAGCAGCCGTTTGCTCTAATCGCTGTGGAGACAGATGTTTCGGATAAGCAGCAGAGCGGCTTCCTAACCCTCCTGGGGGACGTCTTGAAGAACCTGGGACCCAAATTAGTTGCTTACTGGCCCGCTTTGATTGGTACCACGGTGGACTTGATCGCGAACGCTCAACGTCGTGTGGAAACCGTGAATCACGAGGAAGAGGAAGTTGCAGATGTTGAGGAGGACGATGCCGAGGCCCCAGAGGACTCCGTATCGTCCAAGATCATTCGGTCTATACGACAGCTAGGCCTCAAGAGATTCGCAGACTTTTTCCGTTCTCCCGTACGGTTTGACTTCGCACCTTACATGCAGGCCTGCTTCGCCTCCTTCATCTCTCCTCGACTCGCATCACTCGACAAAGAGAATACACAGGCGCCCTCTGCATTGCTGGAACTTTTCTCTTCTTGGAGTATGGACGACGCGTATATCAAGATTCTCGTCGACTATGATGACCAGGTCCTTCCGAAGATTTACGAGTGTCTCGTCGCTGCGAGCGTCAAGCCTGCAGTGATATCGCGTATCTTTGACATTGTCGATCGGCTTTTGGCTTTCTCCACCGTCGATGATGGTATCAAGGAGAACGTCGTCAAGCCCAATGTGTCGCTCCTTCTCTCCAACCTGTCGAATCTTGTACAGCGCACAAAGGGTGTCACGGCAATCGCATCACCGCTGGCTCAACGCCAAGTCACCATCCTTTCGGAGATCGCGCAGTACTCCACAGACTCGACGCAAGCATCCACCCTGCTTGGACTCTTCGCACCACTTCTCAAGAGACCCCCCAAACTTGTCCCGGAAAAGGTCAAGGTCGACTTGCTGAAGATCATCGCAAGCCTCATGCAATTGATCCCCGACCTATCCGATCCGCTTTCCAGCGTTTATCAGACAACATACGCACAGCTCTCGCAGCTGTTTCAGTCTCTTCGCTCCCGTCCAGCTAGACTCAGCCTTGTTTCTGCATTTGAACGTCTCTCAACAATCGATACGTCGCTGCAAGGTTTGGCATCCCTGGTCACGTCACTCAATGCCTATTCCTCTAAACGGATGGACGAGCCCGATTTTGACACTCGATTAGCGGCGTTCGTGACATTGAACGAAGCAGAATATAAGGCATTCTCATGCCCCGACTGGCTTCCTGTTCTCTACAACATGCTGCATTTCATCCAGGACCCCGCCGAATTAGCGGTACGCAACAATGCGTCATTTGCCATGCGACATTTCATCGACATCGTTTCCACCCAACCTTCATCCGACTTCGAGGCCACCTTTGTCCGAATTCTTTTCCCTGGGCTCAAGAACGGACTTCGGTCTAAGAACGAGCTTGTGCGTACAGAGGTGCTTGGAGTTATCGCATATGCTGTCGAGAAGTGCGACAGCATGGCATCGCTACAGGAAATGAAGGTCTTGCTGGCTGATGGAGATGAAGAGGCGAACTTCTTCAACAATATCCTCCATGTTCAGGTTCACAGGCGTTCCCGAGCTCTCCGTCGCCTGGCAGATCATTGTGATGAGGGCCACTTGCGGAGTAACACTCTCGCTGATATTTTCGTTCCTCTCGTTGGAAACTATATCGCAAGCACTGCTTCTGTCGATCACCACCTTGTCACCGATGCTATTCTGACGACCGGGCGAATGGCGAAACACCTAGTGTGGGGCGCGTACTACGCTCTGGTACAGAAATACTTGAAGCTTTCCAGGGCGAAGGATGAATCGGAGCGGGTTTATGTCCGTACCCTCGTGGCGCTCTTGGATAATTTCCATTTCCCCATGGAGGATATTGTCGCTGAAAACGAGATCGAAAATGTGCACGGCGAGGAGGACGACAGTGTTGATCCCGAAGACGCTGCTGAGGAGGTCGAAGCCCCGACGCCAGGAGCTAAAGCTTCCATTGTGGGGCAAACAGCTCGAATTGCCGATGCCGTGAACCTTCGACTCCTCCCCAACCTCCTGAACCATCTCGAGAAGCACGACGTCAACACTGACGACAACACCCGCATCCCCATCTCTATTGGTATTGTCACTGTTGCCAAGCATCTGCCTTCCGCCACCCGTGAACCCCAGATCACCCGACTCATTACGATCCTCAGCCAGATCCTCCGAAGCAAATCTCAGGAAACCAGAGACCTCACCCGAGACGCCCTGAATCGCATCACCGTAACGCTGGGACCGTCATACATGCCTCTCATTCTCCGCGAGCTGAGAGCGGCACTTCTGCGTGGCCCCCAGTTGCACGTCTTGGCTTACGTCGTCCATTCCCTCCTTGTTCACACCACAACGGGAGACCACGCGGAGGCCTTCGAAATCCTCGACGACTGTGTCAACGACATATCCTATGTTTCTGCAGAGGTGATATTCGGGGAGTCAGGGAAAGACGTACAAGCAGAAGACTTCAAGACTAAAATGCGGGAAGTTCGTTCATCGGCGTCAAAAGGTTTTGACTCGTTCGCAATTATCGCGAAGTTCATCACACCTTCAAAGATCAGCAGCCTTCTCGTTCCGCTCAAGTCCATCATGCAGGAAACAGAGTCCATCAAGGTCATGAACCTCGTCGAGGAAGTCCTCAAACGAGTATCTGGTGGCCTGAACAGCAACGCGCATCTAGTTCCCAAAGAATTGTTGGTTCTGTGCAACACTCTGATCAGCCAGAACGCTCGTTTCCTCAAGCAGGCTCCACCTCGTCGCAAGAAGGGTGCCAAGGGGGATGCTATAGTGCAGACGAAACGCCAGGAGGTGGTCAAAGTTGACCACTACGCCAACAACTCTTTCCGGTTTGTGCTTCCCACCCTTCACCTCTGCTCCCCTTATTGAATGAGTTTCCTTCAACAGTTTCGTTGCTTTTGGTCTCGACCTGTTCAACACTGCCCTTCGTCGAAATCGGTTCGATTTTCACGATGCAGAGGTTATCTCCCGTTTGGATGCCATGGTCGTGGTTGTTGGGAACACCCTCTATTCTATCAGCGCTCCGGTAATCTTACTCGGGTTACGCTCGGCAGCCGGGCTTTCGAAATGTCCTCTTAAATCCCTCGACAAGTCGCTCCCCGTCTTCGTTCGGCAAACCATCGATATCATCCAGCAGGCGGGCAATACGGAATCTGAGGTCGTCCAAGTTGCCTTTAAATCTCTTGCCACGATTCTTCGGGATGGCCCTCCCGTGCAAGTGAAGGAAAAGGATCTGGTTTACCTCCTAGAGCTACTTTCCCCGGATTTGGAAGACCCTGACCGCCAAGCTTCCGTGTTCACGATGCTTCGAGCGATTGTTGCTCGCAAGTTTGTCGTTCCCGAGATTTACGACCTTATGGACAAGGTATCCGAAATTATGGTGACCAGCCAATCGACACAAGTCCAGGAACTCTGCCGTGGGGTTCTTCTCCAGTTCCTGTTGGACTATCCTCAGGGCAAAGGTCGTCTCCGCAAGCAGATGACTTTCCTCGCAAAGAACCTTTCCTACGTCCACGAGAGCGGTCGCAAGTCAGTCATGGAGCTTCTCGGCGCCGTAGTAGCCAAGTTCGAAGCGAACCTCATCCGCGAATACGGCGACCTCCTCTTCATCGCCCTCGTCATGGTTATCGCCAACGACGACTCTGCCAAGTGTCGCGAAATGGCGGCTCTCCTGATCAAGAGCCTCTTCAACCGCCTCGACGAAGAGCGCCGCAAGCTTATCCTTTCCCATATTCACGCCTGGGCGTCCCAAGAAGCCCAACCTCAGCTCGCGCAAGTCTCCTCACAAGTTTACGGGTTCATCGTAGATGTTCTCGAGATTGACTCACTCCCATACATCACTATCATACTCGAAGATCTCAACGCTTCCATCACTCGCAGTGCACAACGCCTTACGGAATCCGAAGCGCAGGACGAAGATGACGACGCAATGCCTGTCGACTTGAACCTGGACTGGCACGCGCCTTATCATGCGCTCACAGTTCTTGGAAAGGTATTGCGCGTCTTCCCAGACTTCGCAACCCACGGAGACCGTGTTGAATGGGGCCTTGTCGTCCCGCATTTACTTTTCCCGCATGCGTGGGTCCGTACCGCTTCGTGTAGGCTCCTTGGGCTTCTGTTCTCCGCCGTTCCAGCAGCTATCCCGAAGGCCGGGCCTTCGGACGCTGATTGTCACCCCCTGTCGAATGCAGGCATGCGGGAGGTCGCGAGAAGACTGTCCTTGCAATTGAAGAGTGAACACTTGGACGACGCCCTCGGTGTACAGGTCGTGAAAAATCTCTTCTATCTCGGCAAGTGTTTCTACGCCATGCCAGTTCCTGAGGCTTCCCCTGTAGAGGACGAAGATCAGGAAGAGGAAGAGGATGACGAGGAAACGCAGGCGACGAAGGCCAAGGACGTGGAAAAGCTGAAGCAGCAGAACCCCCTGCCATGGCTGTTCTCCAAACTCTCGTATCAGGTTAGATCAGCGCACATCGCGAGACGGAATCGGATGTTCAGTAGTGTAAGTCGCCTGTATCCCACTGCTCGAATCATCGCTCACATTGCACAGTCAAACTGGACACAACAACCCCTTGCCATCCTACGCTGGTTTGCAGCCATGACTGCGCACATGGAACCAGAAAGGCTGGAAAAGTTCCTCATTCACATCCTGACACCGCTCTATCGTCTCCTCGAGGACGATACCATCCGCGATCCTCAAATGGGTGGGTTACCTTTCCTCTTTGACCACCCCATTTGATCCGCCCATGCTAACAAGCAGATCCTCTTGACAGATGAGCTCAAAACCCTCGCGACGGAGCTGCAAGATCTGCTTCAGAGCAGAGTAGGGACCACGAAGTTCTCCGCAGCGTACACCCAAATCCGGCAGGGTGTACTCGGTGTGCGGCGTGAGCGGAAGGCTGCGAGGGCCACTCAGGTCGTCGCAGACCCCGAAGCGGCCGCGAGACGCAAGATGCAACGGAATGTCGGGAAGAAGGAGAGTAGAAAGAGGAAGGACAGGGCATTTGCGTATGTTTCCTTTTCTTTTTCTGCTCTCGCGTTTGGCCTTGGCTGATTCTGTTCGGGACTCCAGTGATCGGCAAGGCAAAGTCAAGAGGAGACGGCCAGAGGAGTAAAACTCCCCCGCTGTATTTATGTACAATATTTAATGATCTCACAGTGGTGTACAGTGGAGTGCAGTGGTAGCTGCGACGTCGCTCGAGATAAAATTATATGATACATACACCATGGTACAAAAAACCGACCTGCTCTCGTAACACCTGCTATCACGATAGATCCATCGGCCCCTCGCCCTCCGCCGGAAAACATAGATCCGCTTCCTCCGTCGCAGCATCCACGTCGTCTTCATTCCAATCGCTTGTCGTCTCCCACTCGTTCTCGAACTCGATGTCGATAGTGAGCTCCTGCGCGCCGTCGCCTGGATTCGTCAAAGGCATGAAACAGGCGAGAGGAGGTGCCTGGTGCGACAAGGGAGTGTGTGTGATGGGCTGCACCCATCGGCGCTCCCGGAGCCGCTTGTGTCGTTCGCGGTCTTCTTCAATACGTTTGAAAATTTCATTCCGTGAGAGAGAGACGTTGTCGCGTGATGATGGTTCAGGGTGTTCCGACGAGGATGTTGTTTGTCGCGCATTGAGCGATGCGAGAACGTCGTCGATTTTTTGTGGGTCAATTACGCGTTTACTTCGCCAGCTTTCTAGAATCTTGAAAGATGGTGGGGTGACATAAGTCAATAAAAGGGCCATAAAGGCAATTGGTTGCGCACCTGTTTTGTGCTGACGAGGTTGGGGAGTCCCTGTCTACCTTGGGGAACGACATGCTCAACGATCTTGCCCAGGTCGCGCGTAACATAGTTCACGTAGAGATCCGAGTCTTTTCCTTTGGAGGTAGATTTTGACTTGACAAGCAGGGATGTCTCGCAAAGTGTATCAAGGAAGTATAAGATGTTAATGCGCGAATTTATCGAGCCCTAGCTTTCGTTCAACAACTGTTGTATCATCAGACAATGTATGACGTACCTTTTGGCATTCCTCAACGATACAGTCCCAAAGGTCCTCTCCACATGGAGGGAAGTATTTTATCGCGAATCCGACAACCTTCTGTATGGATTGTTGGGACCTGCGCTAACTCACACTTTAGTGAAATTCCACGACAGAGCCACACTGTTTACTAACGCGTTTAGCCTTCTCAGAAGAGCAAGGAATTGCATCCTTACTTCAAAGGGGTCCATATTAGCGATAAGTGGTCAAAGTGGAAGAAACGGGGGAGGCTGAGAGCATGTAACGTCGCGGTTAAGAACCTGAGCGTACTTCACACATTAGAAGACTTCACTGAAAGTATTCTCACGGTCAGTACATGGAACTCTCACGGTCAATCAGATCCGAAAGTAGTGACTCCTTGAATTTTCGGGACCTACACATAGTTTTGCTGGACGCATAACTTTCTCTTTCCAAGCTGTCGAAAAAGGCTACCTTCGCGAAGCTCAAGTCGAAGGAGAAGGCCACCGGTTCCCTGAGCAAAGTTGAGATTCAATCGTGGATTTCCTCAGCTACGATGGACGACCCGGACTCTCCAAGCAACGGCTTTTCCTGGCAGCGGGATCGCGTGCTGAACGACTGGCAACAGTCCTTGGAGTACGCACAGGGTGTCTTGCTAGGTGCCAAATCGAAAACTAGGGCTCAGTTCCTCGAGGACGAACTACTGTCGCTAGCCAAACACGCAGGTGTGTACGCGAGCTTCTATATTGAAGATCTGATTCGAATGAGCCTTCAATAGACCTGAATCTCACTCAGATAATGGATATCTTCAAGCTGCTTACTCTCACATATCCCCGATATCCCGATGTTGCATCGCGAGAAGCCGTTGAGGCGGTTGGAATGGAACTGATCAGGAGGGACGAGCTGCGTGGCTCGCCAGACGGTCCCATAGGCGAGGTGAAGCTTGGAGTTGCAGAGCAAATCATTGGATGGCTCTCTACAGAGGTTGCGCGTCTCGCAAAGCGTGGTTCACCCAGGTCAGCGCCACGTTCTGTCACAGCGATCGCCTGTTCAACCTATCCTTCTAGCTCATACGCGTCCTCGGACCTGTTTGTACTCTTGAGTTGGTCTTGTGGAATATACACCGTCTGCGTAAACGCAAACCCTGAAATCTCGTCCACAAACGTCTGGCGCGTGCTCGTGGGGTCGATGGCGACATTGCTGGATATGCTGAATGCCTCAAATGCCAAGTCATCGTTATTGCAAGGGGCACTGGTGCGCGTGCGACGTGCGCTGCGTTCGGTATGACCATTTATCCGTTCGTTGTGTTCCTAAATGCTCATATCAGCAACTAGGCTGGAGAGAAGTTACACACGGTGATTAGCACATTACTGGCAATATCGAAGTCGAGTCAATCTCCTTTCCGGATGATCTCGCTGCTCGGGGTAGCCATCAGTGTCCTCATTCGACTGAAAAGCGTCGATACACCATCTTCTGCACGGTTACCTGAGGAGCTGAAGGTAGATTTCAAAAATAACACGATAACAGTCTGCTCACCCATTCTCAGTCTGAGATTCTTGCATCTTATTCCTCCAACGTGCTTTTGTCAAAGACGATTGTTCCTTCCTATATCTCGGTACGCCAATTGTCGCCGCGCACCTCAAAGAGCTAATCGTCATTAGTAGGCCGCATACCGCGACTTCACCTCCGCATTCGCTCTCGAGAAAGACTTCACGGAGACTATTCTCCCCGCTGTCGAAAAGGCCCTCTTGAGATCACCGGAAATATCCCTTCCTGGTATTTTATCTTCTTATACCTCTTCATTATCAAGCTAATCACCATCCTAGTGGTCTCCGACTTCCTTGCCGCCTACTCCCACCCCCTCACCACCGAAACCTTCAAGCGCATTCTCACCCAAACTATCAACAGCGCCAAATCCAGCAACGCACAAACTCGCACCCTCTCGATTCAGCTCTTCCAGGCCCTCCTCCCCACTTCCTCATCCGACGAGCTCTCAGCTCTGGCCGTTGCTGAACTTCTCGCGCTCCCCAAGTCCGGCAAGACGGCAGGCCCAGATCACCGTGTTGCACTCTACTCAATGCTCGCTTTTCTCACCCCATCCTCCTCCGTCTCGGCCGCTCTTATCCAAACCACGACTCCACTGCTCGCGAAAGAGACTCACGAGGGCGCCACGACTGTACTCGCCGGTGCCCTCCCGGCTCACCTAGTCTTCCTTCTCTCAACAGGTACAGGTGTAGCGCAAGAAACCGTAGCTCTCATTGCGAAGGAGATGGGCAGTGTCAAGCCCAGCGTGCGTAGGGCTTTCTGCGCGCTTGCTGGGGCGGTTTTTGTTGGCGAAGGACTCGACTTTGGCGTAAGCCCCGGATTGGAATTTTCGAAGGCACTCGTGCCAGCTCTGGAGGGCAGCTTGAAGTCAGTTGCTGCGAACCCCTTAGGTGTCGGTGCTGGCCCCTTGGAGGCTTACGTTGCAGCGGCAGTATTATTGGGCCCGTTGGCGAAGACGAAGAAGTTTGGTACGTGGGTATCTACAGCAATCGATAAAACGTACCCTTCTGACCATCTAGCTTGTATTCATCAGACGACGTGATCTCCAAGAACGCAACTCTTGGCTCAATCGTGGCTAGTTCGATGAAGACATCATTCTTGCTATGGGATAAGGTTTATCAGAAGATCGCCTACGCAACGGATGAGAAGTGGCTTCTCAGCGCTTGGGAGGCTGCCTTCGTGTATTTTAAGGCAGAGTTTGGGAAGAACGAGCTGCTGCGGTGCGTCACTCATATTAATCCTCTAACGGCCTCAACTTTGACACATCTTGACAACACAGGACGCAGCTCGGTCTCGTCCTTCTGCATCTTTCTCTAGATGGAACTACGCCCCAGACTAGGCGCGAGGTCAACGTCGTCGTCTCGCGATGTGCTGCAAGGTTCCCTGAGCTCACGAACCGTGTTGTGCGCGATGGCCTTAGCGCGTTCCTGGCGCGTGGAATACCCTCGTCGGCAAAATCTGCAGAAGACGGGGGTCAGCCGTGGAACAAGCATTCCCGTCTTTCGACGCTTCTTCTCAGTGCTATCAACCTCCCTGATGAGATCGAGCTTACAGTTAGAGAGGATCTGATTGTGAAGTTGATCATCTTGGGCCACCACCATCTTGTTTGTGGGTATTTCGAAACTTTCTTGAACTCGAATCGTGAACTCACGCTTGCGGCAGGTGGGAAATCGCGTCAGACATGGATAGATCTCTCACAGAAGGCTCGCACTGACCCTCACGATCTGGCGACCAAACATCTGGATAAACTCCTCAAGCTCATTCTCGAGTCATCGGCTGTCGATGCAAAGGTCTGCTCGACTTGAGCGTCACAATAGAAGTACGAACTGACGGGTGATTCCACAGTATGGTTTTGCCGACTCCAGCTACAGCGCTGTCAGCACACTGGCGTTCGTTGCTCCCGAAACATTCCTCCCGCGTATCATGGAGCAGCTTCAAACGGACCTAAACCCCACCATTATAAATTCCCTGACCGAATCAGACCTCGGTATCTGGTTAACGCCCGAGGGTACGACCTATATCGATGGTACGTACACTCCATTTAGCCCCTCCAGTATTTGACCACACGCTTCGGTAGTCCTGGCAAACAAAAATGACGCGAAGATCACCACGAAGGGCAAGGACGCAGAGCTTGCTAAATGGGACGAGGAAATTCGCAAAAACATCGCCAACAAAAAAGCTGCCACAAAGACGCTGACGAAGCAGCAGCAAGCACTTGTCACCGCCCAGCTCGAGGAGGAGGCCAAGATCCGTCAGCATGTCGTGAGCGTACAGGCGAATCTTCGTCGCGGGCTTAGCTTTGCACGAAGTCTAGTGGCTGCTCGGACAGATCAGTTCCGTGCACAGGTCTCGAAGGTTGCAACGCTGTTGTTGGAGGGAGCGTTGGAGAAAGGATCGCTCCTCGTTGATAGGGAGGCTTTTGACACATATCTGGTGAGTTTTATTGCCATCTACCTGTGTCTCGGGCGTCGTTTGAGACGCATTTGGATTTAGGAACTAGCCAAATGCAGCTCTGATCGCCTTGACACGCTCCGGAGCTGGATTGGCGTTGCAACCCTTCGGAGTCTCGACATAGAATCGGTCCCTGAGGAGCTAAAGAGCGAGCCACTCAATTGTAAGCAATGGCTTTCAAGATTCTTTGGCCCATTTCTGACACATGACATGGCTATTGAACAGCCTTGATCATTCGCGTTCTGTATCGTTTAAGAACTCTTTCGGAACAGGCGCCCTTCGACGCGGCGACTTTCTCGTACGCATACCCGCTCTTGGGCCAAGTTTTGCTCAAGGGCGGCATATCCGCCGTGGAAGAGGAAGAAGCCTTGGAACAGGTCGCTCTCTCCCTCGCTATTATCAAATTCCACAGCGGTGAATGTACGTCCTATGTCGGGTCTTTAGAAGGTGTCTGAACTAATATTCAACAGTATTGGACTCTGCGTTCCCCCGCGTCCAGACACTAGAAAAACTTTTGCACGTCATCAGACACCAGCCCAAGCTTGGCAAAGATGCTTCCTCCACTCTCATAGATATCGGAGAAGCTATCCAGGCCACTACATCCGAGGAAGAGTTGTCAGTTCTGTTCCGGGGTACGCTCATGCAAGAAGTTTACGTTCGCAGCTCTTGCCTGCAAACACTTCAGGTGCGTTTCACAATCGGTCCTTATTCAGCCAGGTCTGACCACATATACTCCCAGCCATTCGATTTGACCGACCTGGATTGGTCGCCGGAAATCCTGATCGCTGGCCACGATGAAGATGAACAGAACGCCAGACTTGCTCGCCATCTCTGGGAGGACAACGGCCTTGATGTGCCGGAGCAGTTCCTTGATACTTTGCTATCCTTTCTCGGTTGGGTAGCCCCTTGTGATGTATCTTTCCTTCTTTGCTGATTCATCAACCAGGACACGACAACGCTTACGTGCGCTCGGGTACCGCCGCCGCCATTGCCGAGAGTGTTGAGCATTGGCCTCAAACGATACAAAAATCTGTCCTCGTTTTACAAGATTTCTATCGCGAAAAGGCATGATCATCCCTTCTGACAACGAGCACATTCACTGACACCGATACTAGGCGAAGATTCTGGCTCCAGAGTTTGATGAATACGTGAGCACCTTGTTCTTTCTTCCTTTCCCCACTCAATCAGTGCACGCAGGGAATGGTTGTCGCTCAGAGTCTCGACAGGGCAGATCCTTGGCCAGCGAGGCTTGCTATCGCCCGCACCTTCGAGCTTCTGTCGCCCCTGTTCACCCCGGATGAGATCGAACCGTTCTTCAAGTTCTTGATCCAGGACCAAGCCCTCGGTGATCGGACTCCTGAAGTTCGTCGGGGCATGCTCAATGCTGGGACCTCTATCATCGACCTTCATGGTGCTCAACGCCTAGCTGCTCTGATATCCCTCTTTGAGAACCACCTGGCTCAGCCAAGTCCTGCCACTGAAACAGACGACCACATCAAGGAAGCACTCATTATCTTCTTCGGTCGCGTTGCACGCCATTTGGACCCGAGTGACCCTCGCATACCGAGCATCGTGGACCGCCTTATTGAGGCTCTCAAGACGCCGTCAGAACAGGTTCAAATTGCTGTGTCGGACTGTCTCTCCCCTCTCGTCAAGTTGATCCGGCCACGACTAGCCCAGCTGATCGACAGTCTCATGGACGACCTTCTCAACTCGCCAAAGTACGCCACTCGTCGGGGTGCCGCCTATGGTCTCGCTGGTATCCTCAAAGGCACCGGAATCAGCGGTATCAAAGAATTTGACATCATCAGCCGATTGCGAACCGCGACGGAGGACAAGAAGCGCTATGAACCTCGCCAAGGTGTCATGTTTGCGTTCGAAACACTTTCCACCACCCTCGGCCGACTTTTTGAACCGTACATCACCTATGTCTTGCCTCTTCTCCTCGCGCTGTTCGGCGACACGACCACCGACGTACGGGAGGCTACCCAGGATGCTGCCCGAATTATCATGGGCAATATGTCCGGTTATGGCGTAAAGCTCATCCTTCCGTCATTACTTGAGGGTCTCGACGAAAAGCAATGGAGGACCAAGAAGGGTTCCATCGAACTTCTCGGCATGATGGCTTACTGCTCTCCCCGGCAATTGTCCCTTTCGCTGCCAGTCGTCATCCCTCGCCTCACCGGCGTTCTCACCGATTCACACGCTCAAGTGCGCGCGGCTGCGAACAAAAGCTTGAAGCAGTTCGGTGAGGTGATCAGCAATCCTGAAATCCAGTCGTTAGTGCCCGTTCTTCTCAAGGCATTGGTCGATCCCGCCAAAACGGCCAATGCCCTTGCATCACTTCTGAAAACTTCGTTTATGCACTATATAGACCATTCGTCTTTAGCATTGGTAAGTTCCCGGTCCAGTTGAATAACACTATGCTTACATGCTTTCAGGTCGTGCCTATCCTCGAGCGAGGTTTGCGGGAACGTGGTGCTGATACCAAGAAGAAGGCTGCCCAGATCGTTGGCAATCTAGCTTCACTTACTGACTCCAAAGACTTCGTTCCGTATCTATCGGAACTCTTGCCACTGGTGCACCAGGTCCTCGTTGATCCTGTGCCTGAGGCCCGCGCGACTGCTGCAAAAGCTCTGGGTACCTTGGTAGAGCGTCTCGGGGAAGTTCACTTCCCCGATCTCGTCCCTGGTCTTTTGCGGACTCTCAAGACGGATACATCTGGTGTCGACCGTCAAGGTGCTGCCCAGGGTCTTTCCGAGGTTCTCTCTGGTCTGGGGATGGAACGACTGGAAGGTCTACTTCCCGATATCATTGCAAACGCCCAGTCACCTCGCCCGACTGTCCGAGAAGGATTCATGTCACTCCTCGTCTTCCTCCCTGCGACATTCGGCACGCGCTTCCAACCTCATCTACCCAAAATCATCACACCTATTCTCAGCGGTCTATCTGACACGGAGGAGTATGTCAGAGAAGCGGCGATGCGCGCTGGTCGGATGGTTGTCAATAACTACTCGACCAAGGCAATTGATCTTCTTTTGCCCGAGCTGGAACGAGGAATGTTTGACTCTGGCTGGCGCATCCGAGTATGTGATATTCACCTCATTTTAATTGTGTACTCAACAGCCTTCAGCAATCCTCAGTCACTCTTGTCGGCGAGCTTTTGTTCAAGGTGTCCGGAATCTCTGGCAAAACTTCTGACCTGGATGAAGAGGAGGTCATTGTTGAAGCCACCACAGCTGAATCCTCTCGGCGGGCTCTCGGCGAGGTGCTTGGTTCTGAACGTCGCGACCGTATTCTCGCAGCTCTGTACCTCGTTCGTCAAGATGGTGTTGTGGTCGTTCGTCAAACCTCCATCCAGATTTGGAAAGCTTTGGTCCACAATACGCCACGCACTGGTATGTGTTCTTCCATTTGTTTGCTTGAACGAATCTAACGATATTTCTAGTTCGCGAAATCTTGCCCGAACTGGTCAATCAAATTATTTCATTGATCTCTGGGGATGAATTTGAGCAACAAGAGGTATGTGTCACTTGTCAATCCCGGCCGTCGGCCTGCATATTTATTCCTTTCAGACCGCCGCGCGCACCACGACGGAGCTCTGTCGCAAGTTCGGCGAAAAGATTTTGGCAAACATCATGCCCATTCTGAAGGAGAAGTCGACCTCGCTGGATGCTCGCACAAGGACAGGTGTCTGCTCGATGTTGAGCGAGATTATGTTCGTCTTCCTACCTGCCGATTACATATTTCATAAACTTGAACCCTCACTAGGGAAAGCACGTCCGAATCCCAACGCGAAGGCCACGAGGACGAGATCATTTCGATGGTCCGTGTCTCATTGGTCGACGACGAGTCAGACGTCCGTACGGCAGCTGCCAAGGCCTTTGATATCCTCCAAGATCACATGGGAGCGAAGGCCATTGACGAGACTATCCCCACCTTGTTGGAAGCTCTTCGTCAACCCGGAAAGGGATCCGGCACTGCTCTGCAAGCTCTGCGTGAAGTGATGAGTGTAAGGCTATTTCCCTTTGAATAGCTATCACAGACCCTGACATTTTTGTAGGTTCGGGCCTCCACGGTCTTCCCCGTGCTCATTCCTACGCTCACGGCCCTGCCAATGACTTTGTTCAACATTCGTGCGCTGGCATCCCTTGTGACTGTGGCTGGAAATGCCTTGAGCAGACGTTTAACTGTTATCTTGAGCGCCATCGTCAAGACATACGAAGACGACCAGGATGAGGAAATTCAAGAAGCCTTGAACGAAACAATCCGCTCACTCTTCGCTTCCATTAGCGATGCGGAGGGCCTTAATACCCTTATGATGGTCCTCCTAGGATGGTGTGTATTCCCCGTCGCTCTCCATGTGACATTCTCATGTTTCGTACAGGACCAAAAACGAGTCTCCCAGGCGCCGGGTCAGTGGAAGTAAATTCTTCGCGATCTTCGCTGAAGAATCGGAGCTGGATTCATCCATCTACCGCGTCGATTGGATTCGGCAGCTTATCTCATCGCTCGAGGATTCCCAAGTTGCCGTACACACCGCCGCATGGGCAGCGCTTGATGTATTCGTCAAGTCTATTCCCAAAGACGAGCTGGAACCTCTCGTCGTTCCCCTTCGGCGCAGCATCGAGTCCACCGGAGCCCCAGGGCAGACTGTCCCGGGTTTCAGCCTACCGAAGGGCGTATCGCCCACAGTGCCCATCATCATCGCGGGCCTTACCACAGGCAGCAACGAGCAACGCGAACAAGCAGCATATGCTATCGGCGATTTGGTGGAGCGCACAGAGGAAAGCGCCATCAAGCCCTTCGTGGTGCCTTTCACGGGTCCCCTCATTCGTGTCGCGACACAAGCCACCACCTACCCACCCGCGGTCAAAACTGCTATCCTCAGCGCACTCACGTCCATGCTTGAGCGGATCCCGGCATTCGTCAAGCCATTCTTCCCACAGCTCCAGCGCACTTTTGTTAAGAGCGCGAGCGATCCCGCGAGTGTGGCGGTGCGAAATAAGGCTGCGCTGGCGCTGGGTGTTTTGATGAAGCACCAACCCAGAGTGGATCCTGTCATCACGGAGCTGATTACTGGTGTCAAGGGCAATGACGAGTCAATCGCCGCTAGCCTTGTCCGTGCACTGGCAAGTGTTATCAGAAATGGCTCGCAGAATGTCGGGGGGAAGGCTCGGGAATCATGCATCGACTTGGTGTCAGATGCATTCCGGGAGATCCATGGGGGTAAGTAGATTCAATTATCTCGTTTTGAATCATTATCGACGAACATCCCTAGAACACTACACCCAGGCAATTGGGGAGCTGGTAACATCACTGTCTGAAGATCAGCCTGATCTTCTCAGACCTATAGTGACGTGAGTCTCCCCATCTTCCGTCGAAAGCAAGATCTGCGACTGACAGTATTTGCAAAATTTTCCAGAACGCACCTCGTAGCGGGCACTACACAAACGATGTTGTCAGCCCACATAATCCTGGCCGTCCTGACGCCCGACGAAGACTTGGAGACCGTCCCGGCAAACCTCTTCCAGAAGCTCTCCTCGCTTCGAAGCGTCGCTCAAAAGGTCCTTGAAAGCATCGGTAACGAGAAGCCATCAATCGCACGTCCGTCTCGCGAATCACGAGATCTGCTCAAGGAGTTGGACGATGAGAGTCTAGACGGTTTATTCTAGATGACTGCTGTTCCTATCCATCTCCGAATTTTCTTACTATCCACACCCGTCTATTCATGGATTCCCTTTGCTTCTTTTAAACCCACGTCAAACGCAACAGGACGACTGCAAGTGTACGTCAAAAGATCGTTAGAGGCGGAATCACAGATACGATCGAGACATTGCGCGATTGTCGATCATTGGTGCTGTGACTATTTCTTCAGCAACTTTTTCGATACTTAGCGAGGGGAGGGAAAATGGATATGAAAGGTGGAGATTGGGAGTTGAAATTAGTTAATACTACAGTGTATAGAGGGGGTATCGTCCTATGCTACATGGAGTGGGGATAATGATGTACAAATACAGACTCAATCAACAACAACGAGGCAATCATAACTCTTCCTCCCAACCGCCTTCCTCATGACACTGACCGGATTGAACTCCTCCTTGACCTGAACACTCTTCGTCGTCTCCCCACCCTCCTCCACCTGCACCCACGCCTCCTCCTCAGCTTCGCCCATGAACGTCTTCATCATTCCCGTCGAAAAGCCGTTCATCATCGCCACGCCCTCCCGGTCGGCCTGCACTTCCATCGTCCCAAACCGCGCCAAATCCCAATACACAATCTGCGGCACCTCATACCCAGCCTCCGCATACGCCCGCGCAACCGCATCGTGGTTCGTCGTCCAATCCCCTGCATCGTGGCTCGTCTTGCTCGCCGCGTCGAACTGCATATCGGAAAACACGAACACGCGCTTGATCATCTCCTCCTGCGGGACCTTGTTCTTGACCGCGAAAGGCAGCAGGAGGTCGACGAACACCTTATTGAAGTCCGTGTTCATCTCCCAGTCCGCGTTTTCCATTTCATGGAGCGTCGTATGAAGGGGCTTCGTGAGGTCGAGCTTAACGAACTGGGGTTGGCTCGAGAACGTGATGAAGCCCGCATTAAAGGGCGGTTTCGCGAGGGACGCGAGGACGAGGGAGAGCGCAAGGGCTGGAATAATTGGCTGGACATCCGACGTTCTCTTCATATCTCTGTGCGAGACACCGTATACGGAGCCCATGGAGCCTGACACATCGCAGACGGCAATCGCATTGTCGATGCTCCCGTGCTCCCTTAGTCTCTCAATCAAGCTCTTCCACTGCGCCTCCACGACCCTGACTTGCGTCGTCTTCAACGCCTGCTTCACCTCCTTGAGGCTCCCGAACTCACGGCTCGCAATATCCTCGCCCTCCTCGAACTCGACAGGCGCGCCGAGGGCCAGGGCTTGTGTCACAAGCTCGTGCGGGAACAACGTCGCGCCGCTGATCGTCTTCTTCCCCGACTCAACTTTCGCAAGGTACGCCTGGAACCCGCGCGGGTCGTGCTCGAAGAAACGCTCCATGTTGTTCTTCATGCACACTGAGGGGACGCGGGTATAGCGGATCTCTTTCCAGCGCTTGGCGGACATGAGCGGCTCGGGGCAACAGGAGGCGGCGCGGAGGGGCGTGAGGACCCACCGCTGGTAGAACGAGCGGAGGATATGTGCGGCTTCCGTGGTACCGAGGTTTAGGTTGTTGAGCGCCGAGGGGAACATCCCAGGTGTCTGATGTGCGTGGCGTAGAAGAAGGACGATGGCGGTGGAGATGTTCGTATAACGGTCGTGGCTGCCGAAGGGGGTTGGAGCCCACTTGCCTGCCAGGGAGATCTTTTTGAGGAGTCTGAACCGGTCGTCGGCGGCGTCCTGGGGAAGTGCTTCAATTGAAGAAAGGACGTCGAGGTCCTCCGCGAGTCGGGCGGAGAAGAGGCGCGCGATGGCGATGTAAAGCGCGCGAAATTTGGGCTCTGCAAGTTTCGTGACGAGCTTTGCATGGAGATCCCCCGCGACGCGCACCCGTTTCTCTCGAGCTACTTCCTTGTGCTTGGCATTGTTCGCGAGGGAGGCGGCAACGCGGGCCTTGGATTCTTCCTCATTACCGTCTGATTTTTTGTGCCCATAGTGGCCTCGACGAACGCCGTATTTATATGGCTCCCGCGGGGTGTGAAGGAAGCGCGCTGGATACTGGAGGAAGCGCAGCTCGTCCGTAGCAGCTAGGGCAAGAATGTTCAGCGGATCCTTCCAGTAGCCATGTGCCATGCCGAGATTGCTTTTGCTTTTGGGGGTGGTGCAGACCGGCTCGACAAGCCAGCGGAGGTTGGAGATGGCTGTGCGCGGGTGGTGCTCGTAGAGCCAGCCGAAGGCTCTGTAAATGGGCAGTACGTCAAAAACCGTGATAATTGCTAAAAGCACAAGGCCGACTTACTTGTAGAATTGCTCCTTGTCACCCTTGCCATCATGGATGCTGCGTATATTCCAGATGATACGCAAGGTAAGCTGGGGATCCTCGGCCCACGCATCCTTCAGCTGCTTGTTGAACACCGCTGAATCATGCGCACTAGCGAGGAGCTGGAACGCGTTAAGTGTGGGAGATGCGGTCGAACTGTAGGCGGGCGCCAGATTCTGAGTGAGCGTCTGATTGGTAGTTCCTTTGAGCGCCTCCATCATCGCGTTCTTCGGACCTGGTTCGGTCTCAGCCGCCATATGGATAGGCTCAAAATCCTCACGGGCAGGGAGAAGGACATCGAGAAAGTTGGAGTCATACAGCTCAGGGATTTCTGGGAGCGTAACAGTCTGGCAGGAGGAAGCAGCAGCAAGAGTAGACAACATTCTGTGTGCACTCAGTGTTGGAGGTCGCGAGAAGACGATCCAGGCATTGGATGTGAAACAACGAGCCTTATATAGCGGTCGCAGGAAACTCATGATGACAATGTCTGAGCGCTACCTGCCGGCTGTCGATAGTTTTGGAGTCAAGGGCGGTCGCGCCCGCTCCCGACAATAACACCGCCACCACCGTTCGCACCGTTCAGATCTCTGGAGTGATGAGCGCGTCAGGAACATGCTGATAATTGCCTCTCACCATCACCGGGCAGGACAGAGTCGACGACTAACGTAGGCCCCTGGCCGGGCAAGTTGAACTTACTTCCAGTTGAGCAAGGACAGAAATTTAATTAACAGCTATTTATTTATTTATTTTATCTAACTCTCATTTCCCTTCACGCCAACATCGTCACCTCGGCCACGAATTGCATTGGTTCCAATAAGTACCCCAAGGCGTGTTTGAGGAGCTCAGATCTCATATACTGTGTACCGAAATTGACAGTAGCTCGAGGCTGAGGCAAGTTCGTCCGCATTGTTGTTCACTTTGCCTCTACAGTGACGGATTTCTTTTCTAGCAAGCCAGATTTGCGATGCTACTCTGACAATTGCCTTGATATTTCCTGTAGACATTCATGCGCGGCAACGTCAGTGATGAACATTGCTCCTGCATTGAGTCGGCCAATCAAGCCACCGTTCGATTCAGCGCATGCGCCTATGCTCTGGCTTGCTCTTTGTTGAGGAGTGACTTACCAGACTGTGATACGTATCATTCTCGTTTTTTTATTTCAGCGATCATTTCCTGACAACTGAACGTTCTTAGATTCCGCGCTACACAAGCTGTTGATGCTTCAACGGCACGTGATAATGACCAAGATTAAGTTAAATCTCCGCTAGCGGCCGTTATTGTGGAAGTTGTGGGACACTGGCCTCTTGAACTACGTCTCTCAGGCTACCTTCTCGCCATGGTGGAAGCTCCTGCAGTGAAGGCGCAAAAAAAGCGCGCTCAGAACAGTATAAAGCAGGGAGAACAGGTGCGATGCGCTTCGATCGACGCCAAAAGAGTCTCCAAGCTGATTCACTGGACTCTCAGTTGGCAGAGACCTATAGCTACGTCCCCTACTCGACCAAGGAAAGACATCAGAGCAACATATCTACTCCTATCGGATCTTCGCAGGTTGAAACAGCACTACGAGATCAACGAGCAGCCACAGAACGCGGTCCAAATCACGGAACGCCCGTTAAGCTAGAGAATCGCAAGCATTCTGGAGATACAAGAGTCGAAACCAGACAGAACGTGATGGATAAATTCACCCACGAGCTTCTCAATCGGCGTTGGTCCAGTGCAGATCTCGTGGATCACACATTCGGCGATATCGTCTCCATTCCCCTTGCCGCTTGCATATGCCTATCCTTCTTACACAGCAAAATCCTCACCGTTACACTCGACAAAAAAGAGCTGGCCTCTCATGAGTGGCCAGAGGCGTGCACTCATGCTGCGTCAATGGCAAGCCTTGCCTCTTCAGGCGTGCCAATCTCCAAGCTTAAGGACACACCCTACGTCTGGACATGGCATACGAAGGAGATATCGACTGGCACAGAGATTGGGGCCGAGAATTTTTTCAACGTGATCGGCACTGCGGCTTATCTTTCTGCTGGTGTACTGGATGCTGG
>JABCKV010000180.1:0-36177 GCA_018282005.1 Asterophora parasitica
AGAACATTGCGGTGAATAAAAAGAGCCTAGAACGACAACGCGCAAGGTATGGTCAACTTTTCAAGTCCCGACTCGTCACGGAACAGCGCGGGACATACTTCAGAGAAAAAAGTGCAAGTAAATGTAAATAGAACGGTCATTCAGGCACTAGAGGACGAGCACTTAGTAGTACACCAACGGCAGTTCAAATTACTACAACGCCTCGAGTTTTTCCTTTTATGGAAATATATGTTCGAGGCATCCATATCTGGTAAGCGGTTATGGAGGCGACGCTTAGGGCTCTGCTCACCCCGGAGCGAATTGTGCTTTTGCCCCGCATTCCTGCTGCCTTGCCGGCTATCTGTCGAATTTAAAAATATGAATGTGCATTCCTCCACGTCACAGGTTGGCTGCCAATCCACAAACAATGGGAGAGCACTCGGTTCATATGTTGAGCTGCATTTCCGAGTCCAAATGTGGTAATGGGCGCGTCGGGAGCCGCAGGACACGCTTGAAAGAAAAATGCAAGTAAATATTTGAGGTATGCACATATATTGTCGTGGTTTTCAAGAGGTTCTGGCAGCTTGTTTGGCCCAGATCTGGTCAATGACTTCTCCCGCTGCTTCTTGATGGGATCGAATGAGACTAATCGACCCTTCACTCCTTACTTGTCCTATAGGGCGATTCCAAGGGTAGGAAGTTAAACCAGGCGCCCACGAGGGCGTGTTGCGTGGAGTGCGTCACGGAAATTCGCGAGCGTCTAGATCTGTTCCACGACTCGATGCTTGAACTCTACATTCATGGCACAGTACAACCTTCTTCTCTCGATTGCCAGCCGCGATGCTGAACCCACATCTTCATATCACAGATCGTTCTTTGACTATCAAAGTTTCGGACGAGAACTGGGACGCGGCCGTGATGGAGCGATTTAAATCAATGGACGTCGCTTTACCCCCCGCCATAGCTCATCATTGCCAGGAGCAATTGCGCGCCCATTTTAACGGTCACATTGCAACCATTGAAGCAATTCACGCCCACTTGAAAGATCGACACAAGTTATATTCAGGCGACCAGTATGAAAAACAGATGCACAGTATTTGGTACTTCCCATCTGTATCTTCGGACGCAACCAACTCATGGCGTTGACTCCAGGAAGCAATTTGTCACGCTGTCGTCAAATATGCCGATTATACCGATGAAATGTCGTCTGAGTTGTTGAAGAAGCCTGATGCGGAGAACTGGGTCACCCGTCGCCAGGCGCGGCCAGCCACACAGCCGTCACTTCAAGGCGATCTCTGCCTTGAAGAAGGTCGACTTCTTCAAGGGTCAACTTTCAATTCCGGCCTCCTGCCAGCATTAACGGTTTTGGAAGCGAAATGTGAAGCTCAAGCAGAGTTATGACATTGGCAAATCGTGTCGTTCATGGACATCAAATTGGCGACCAGCCCTTTTGACGGAGATCCAAACATTCAGGATTTGGCTGCATACATGACTGATTACGCTGGAAACGCCTTCGCTAGCCATCCGTTTCATCTCTTTGTCATCGGAATGCTTACGTATGGGACTGCTTTTCGAGTGGGCGTCTTCGACCGTGCTGCTGTTGTTCTCTCCAAGGAGTATAACTTGGAGAACGATTTGGACACCTTTGTCCATGTTGTGCGAGGGATTACTTGCGACATGTCGAATTGGACCACGACCCAACGGTCAGGCTGGCGGAGCGCCACACGTACGACCAAAGCGAATATCCCAACTTTACCGTGGAAGTAGGTACTCGGAAAATGACCACTCATGACGTGCCATTATGGGTCTCTCCTTTCTGTTTCGGTCGCGGAACCTCTGTCTAGAGAACTCGAGAGCAATTGACGCCTGAGCTCGCTTGGCAAGCCGAAGAGCTTCTGATGGGGTGTGTCCCCAAGCTCCCTTTGACCTACCTGGCGTTACTTCGTACATTGACAGTGGAGCGGTGTATTTGCGCCCCACATCGGGCGACGTGCCATTGAGAATCAACACACAATTCCTCCGAGGTACAAGGGTCCCTATCAACTTGATTCTCCTAATATCGCTTCTCCCGCGTATGTTGCAGTGGGAAGTGGAAGGCGAGAGAGAATGGATTGCTGCTCTACGCGACGCCTTGAGAGGTACGCTGTACTTTGCATCCTTCAGGGACCCCTTAGCTGAAAGCACTCCTACTAAGGTTACAAGCAATTGGCTAAAAGAGGTCTTTTTATTGGCGATATACCTCCCAGCAACATGCATAAAGTCGAGGGTAACCTGAAGAGCCCGCCCGATAGCAAAGGCTTCATAGCAAATTTTGCGTCTCGCCGCCATGCAACGACCCTCGATCTGGCCGCCGCGCATCAAATTCCTTCCGGCGTTCGCTCTCGTGATCGTGTGTGTCGCGATGGTGCGCTTGCGCTACCAATTTCCTCAGGACAGCCGTCTCGCACAAGAGTTCGAGTCTGTCTTTGAGAACTTCAGTGTCGCCGCAACGGGCTTCAGGCGCAATGACTGGGGGAACACACTTCCCGCATTTGGACAGCATTACATTCAGAACTACTACACGTCTTGATCGGAAACGTCATAACGGTGTTGCAGAATCAGAACCCCCTAATGATGTATCAGTAGGAATCAAGCCTAAGAACAGACTGCGCAAGGAGCCACCATCGTGGATGCGCCCATCTTATCTCACCTTTGACCTTCTGGAAACGGTGTTAGATTACTCTCTCGCGGCATTCGAAGAATCCGATAATGAATCGTCTACTTAAACGTGTAGGTAGTGCAACGAAAGTGATCGATTTCCTAGTGAGAAAAGTGAGGAACAGTTCAGCGTTACGCCACCTCCCAGCATTCGGTTTTCACGCCACAATGACGCATTTCCTAGTATCAGGCTGTTGCTGTACGAGGACCACGAGTAGTCAATACAACACAGTAGTAGGGGCCACGAACTTGCAGAGTTCCATTCTTGCTCCACTCCACGCTACTTTGGGCAGCTCGAATAACTTGCTACCGCTGCCGGCGATTCCCAGAACAGATATCCTAAGCCTGCGCAGGGTTCGAGTTCCGCGTGTGCCTTTATAGGAGCCTACAGCCGTCCATGGGACTGACGCTGAACTCGCGACTACTGTGTAAGCAAACTGGCATGCCGAAACTGTGACGGCTGCCCCAGAGGATGTCGAGTGCCACCACGAAGATATCTGGTCGGATTCAGGGATGGGTACGTCAGAAGGGTCGAGATGTGGTGAAACGGTGATGCTATTTATCCATAGCCGCGGCTGTCATGGCAGCTGGTGAAGCGGATGGGGGGAACTAGGAGGGGGGGGGGGGATCGTGGCAGGCGAATGAGGCGGAGGTGGGAGTCATCGTGGGTGAAGCAGCCAGATTTCTATTCAGGAGGAACCACTGTAAAGCCAACCTGGCTCTCTAGTACAGAGTGTACTGGGGCCGTGAATGGGGGAGTTCAAGGTAATCCCAGCTGCTATCAAGGTAGATCAGCAGACGAGGTGAGAGTACTCAGTACCCATCAATCCTTGACCGGATCCATCCAGGAGCTGACGTGCACGTTGAGGTAAATATCTGAGCAACTTGACAAGAAGTGAACTGGCGATCGCGCGCTGCGTGGCCGATGTATGGACCTGACTTTGATGTCCAGTGGAATCTGAGCTCCTATCCATAGTAGCACATAGCCACATATTTACATGCGCAACTTGAACACATATGAGTAGGCCGTCCTGGTATTCGGTCCGATCGTGACGTCGTAACCGAGTGGATTTCTCGAGGCTCAAGTGTTTTAAGCGTTTTACGTCTCCGTCATCTGAGGATGACAATCGGAAACTAGAAGAGTCTTCGAAGGCAGACGTGCTGCTTGGTGGCGACGCATAAACCATATCGGCGGAGGCCCTTAGAAGTCCAACCCTTTGCCAACCACGTTGAGCAACGCTGTCGAAAAGCCAGTAGAGATATAAATCATAAGTCTGAACAATGGATTTTTTAGGCCCCGTGACAAAATGGTTATACTTCGCGACGCACCTGGGATACTGATACGTCTTGTCACCGTCTTTCCGTTGCAAGTAAGTGTACTCGAGCGTATTACGGCCGTGGAGAGTTGAGTGAAATGTCGCTGGTGCTTGAGGCTTGAGGTTGATCGAGTTTTGATTAGGATTCTAGAGCGCGAAAACCTTCTTTTGCGAGCGCGAGAACGCAAGTTCTCGAATCAGGTGTGTAGAGCGCCGAAAACGAGGCTTTTGCGAGGGGAGGTCATAGCGGCCGGCGCCGCCACAGAAGAAATAGCATGGAGCAATGGGTGGAAGGGGCACGTAGTAGGGGTACTGGGAAGAATGGCTGTCTCAGTTACCGAATAGGGGGGGCGCGGAGTCGAAAGACGGATGGGCCATCGCTTCAAACAAATGCAACGCATGGTCGACGGCGAGGTCCTGGACCATATCTTTCCTATGACACCAATTCGACGCCG
Source organism: Asterophora parasitica (assembly GCA_018282005.1). Taxonomy (NCBI): domain Eukaryota; kingdom Fungi; phylum Basidiomycota; class Agaricomycetes; order Agaricales; family Lyophyllaceae; genus Asterophora; species Asterophora parasitica. Next base: position 4,448 of record JABCKV010000180.1, read on the forward strand.
ACTACGGTCCAGATAGACCACAAGTGAGCAGTTCACCAGTCATCTCTTCAAAATTGCTTCGACCGTACCGCCTGGACGATAAGCGAGGCTCGCGAGCGTCATGGTGCTCTGCGTTCCTTCGCTTCGACATGTCAAGCTTGTTTCGGTTCCTCCGCGACTGCTCACACTTTTCGACACGCCCTTGGAGACTGGTTGAATGAGAGGCCGGCCAGGAAGGCTCGTGCAGGGGATGTGGGGGATGCGAAGCATGGACACCGCGGGGCGCCCTCGCTCGTCTGAAGCGGCCAGAAAATTCTGCGGCTTCGTTTCTTCAATGGATGGGCCCTCGAACGCCCCACCGCTACAACGGAGGGACAACCGCGTTCGAGAAGACTCATCCTGGGGATGGAGATGATACACCGCGGAGCGACGGCTGTCCATTGCTTCCACGGACGCAAATGTCGATTGTAGCTTGATCACTCGGGGGACGTCCATCGCTTCCACGGGCGCAGCTTAGCCTCCTGTCCAAAATGTCGATTGTGGCTTGAGCACTCGAGGGAGGGGGATGGAAGGTCGTCGTTGGATCCTGGACGATAGCCTCTGGAAACGGTCGCGTACGTTCTCCAATCCTTTTGCAACGACGGACACTAATCGGAGCCCTGCAGTAGAGCAGACTGGCGGGTCGTTGGCTGCTGTCCAACCGGTGGAAGGGCGTCCAACTCCATCTTCAAGGTGGCTCTTATAACAACACCGTACAGCGTGCCGAAGCAGCGCGAAGTACCAGCCAGAAATTCGTGGAGCTGCCTTCCTTCGTATTCGCCGGGAGTATTGCGTGCCTAGACCGTGTACCCGCTTCATATAGGCTTAAGTGCTGGGCTCAAGTGCTGCTGTCGAGGATAGGATCCGGATCTTGCTCTATGAGCAGCAGCAGCACCCAGTACAGCAGTCAACGCCGGGGAGGGCCTTCCCAGAATTCACTCTTCAGGTATGTTCATTGGTAATCTTGAACTAGCCGTTGTTATTGAGGAAGTTTTTGCATTGCAGGCATCTTTTTTGTTCGCTCCAGGACGTTTTATTGGTGAAGTCTTGAGAATTTGATCCATAAAGCGCGGCTTTGCTGATAATAGAAATTCATTCAGGTTAATGCTACCTGCCGTTATTCATTACCCAAAGGATGGTCAATGGTTGAGAACCAAGAGGCTACTCGGCGTGACTCACACATTGTTCGTCGTGTGACCCGACGCGGGCGTCACTTTTCCTTAAAAGGAAATCAGGCGGCATTGGCGGCGCTATGGCCCCGGCGGCAAGAGAGGTGACGTGGTAGGCTGCAGGTCGATATGACTCGCCCGCAGTCAGAGATCAAGAGCCGAGCGCCATGCTGGTGGCCGGGGCCCATATGCTTTTATCGCCAAACCTCCATAGGTCATTTCCGTCGATGGCCATGCGTACACCGCGAGGCAGCTTAGGCTGCGTCTATGTCTGCGCAATATCACTGGTGTCGAACCAGGCTCGACGAAAAAACGGACATCAACGCAATATGACCCACGATGACTGGGATCTCACCTTCCTCTGCGGCCGTTCCAGTTATTATCCCTGGGCCCACTGTCTGTTCATGGCATGCGTTTTCGGAGGTCCAGACATCATCTATTAGCCAGGAGGCGACACGAGTTCAGCTATGAAGGAACGGCTTCGCGGAACCTTGTTCAAACTTTCCCGGTTCACATTCAACTCCTGGTGCATCTCATCGTCGTCGAGGGTATCTCGTGTCGAAAGACGGCCATTATTCGGTGTAGGAGGGGCAAGAAGGGAAGTGTGACCGCGATATAGCCCCGGTTCTTCATGGGTGTCAATGTGCAAGCTGGTGAGTCCTAATTCCTGGTTCATCTCTGCACCGACTCATCTACGCGTGTTGTATTTCCAGTGTCGATCGTATACGAGGCGGTAGCAAATCGTCGATTGTTTTTGATCGTGGGATGGATTCTGGCGTCACGGAGCCTGCGGCAAACCCAACGCAATGAACTCTGTTTTAGGAAATGCCGCCGTATACCCTCGAAATATGACATCGAACCCTCGTTTTTGGACTCAGCGAATCCGGCCATTTAAATGTGTTGGAAACCTTACCTCCCCTTTCCATCTTCCACCACCACCATTCGTTTTCCGGCGTGTTATGGCCCTCCTACATCGTGATTCAAAGACTCCTGCCCTTCAATCTCCCACTTCCAATGAAACCCTTCCACAGCATCTTGCGATGTCGCCAAGCTCCATTCCCTTGCAAGCGAGAACAGTCTATCCGCGTCGCCGCAACCGGCACGCTCCCTACCCACTACCCCAACACTGTCATTACCAACTGCACCTCACCTACTTGGTAAGCGCTGTCCCTGAGAGATGTCTTTTTGGGATAAGGCCTGACGTTGGAGGAAGGACCCCACCACTATTGAACAGCGCATTGACATCGTCAGGCCTTCCGTTCGTTCTCTCACTTTGGACACCACCTCGCTTCTAAACGACTTTTAGTCCCCTAGACACGCTCTTGAGGCTGTGCTCGAAGCTCCTCGACGCGGTATCCCTGAACAAATTTTGGAAGGCAACCGGGACATAGGACACAGACCCGTGCACAGGGTGTTGATGACGATCGTGGTACGTCGAAGTCCTATACTAAAACATCGCTTGAGCTAACTAGATTTTCGACAGCACCTAGTTACAGAACTCATTCGACACCTATATTAACGCCAAGATTTACTTACATATGCGGGACGGAGAGCTGTTTCTTCTTGACTCCTGAGACCATACCATTGTAATTTGTACGCTAGACCAACGTCACTCCCAAGGAGCTTGAACCGTAATTCTCATACTATCGTTTCTTGGTACAAGTTGTGTGTTGCCCTTGAGAGCTTGGGAGGTGAAACAGTGTGGCGATATACAGTGTAAACAGTACAGAGATTATATGGCGAAATAAGGGCGAGAATTAAACTCATTGGAAGTCTAGTCGATACGTCGCCGCTTGTCCCTATAGTTGTCCAAGGACCGTTCTCGAGAGCGTGTCCTCTCCCTCCTGTGGTAATCTCGCCTGTCGCTATCTCGATATGGCGATCGAGAGCGACTTCGCCGCGAACCTCGTTTGTCGTAGGGATCCCTTGGCCTGTCCTGCCGTCTGTCGCCCTCTCCTCGGTAACGATCGTCTCGAGGCCGGTCGTGTCGCGAGCGATCATCTCTGGGCTGGTCTCGCTCCGTTTTCCAACCTGAATCCCGTCGAGGACCATCGTCACCACGCCATGATCCTGGCTCCGGTGGTGGGTTGCCCCACCGCCGGGGACCAGTCGGGGCCGCATTCGCACCAGAGGCTCCACGCTCTGATAGTGGGCCAGTATTCTGTGGGCAATCTGAAATACACCGAAGCATAAGTAGAAATATCAAGGTTGGCAGTGATGGAGTGTACCCTTTTTCATGTGAGGACCGCCACATGTAAAGCAGCCACCGCCGTCGGTGGACTTCCCGCCTGTTTTTATTGAGCCAGTCCCACCAAAACCGCCGGTAGTAGCGGTGGTGTCCTGGTCAAGCAAATGGGTGTATTTTGTGCGACTGCGTTTGCCGAAGTTCTTGACTTGCATGACCTTCGGGAGCATCGAAACGTCCATAGTAGACTCCGTCGGTGCTGTGAAGTCATGCCTCGTAAGGATTTCTTCGTCCTGATGACACTCAATCAACCGATGTTTCCTTGACTAGAGAAATGGAGGAGACGCACCTGATGGAACGCACCCTTGTGCCAGTACTTCTGCAAGAATTTCTGCTGTCCTTTCGGCTTCTCTTCACGCAGCTTATTTGCCCTTTCCAAGTCCTCCTTCATTCGCTGCTCCTCTGGCATCGCTCTCCGCCGTTCCACTTCTTCGCGCTCTTCCTCCCTGCGCATCTCTTCCTCCTTTTCTTGCTTGATGCGCCCTAGTTCCCGAAGCCTCCATGCCTCAAACTCGGCAGTTGGGTCAAGGCCATCAGTATCGTCGACGTCATTCACGTCTTCCTCTTTCTCCTCTGAAAATGGATCAGCATTCTCTTCAGCAGATATGATAAGCAGATATGATAAAACGACGTACTCTCCGCCAGTTCTCGCTTGATACTCTCGGCAACCATGTCGTGACTCTGCTTCCGCCGCTCCTCCGCCTCAAGCTCCCTCCTCTTCAAAGCCTCCTCAGACTCCTGTGCAATAGCATCCTTCTCGACTATTGTTGCTCGAGCTCGTCTAGCTTGGGATTCAGCATCGCATCATGACTTGCATTGAGTCACAGTACGCACTTTGGCACGAAAACTGGTCTGAATTTCAGTTGAGGCTTTTCCTCCTCTTCAGAGTCCGTTTCGTATTCACTGGACTGTCGTTTACCATCAGCGCTAGCCAAGTTGTAGTAGATGAAAGACGCACCTCCTCGTCAGATTCAGCCTTGGGCACAGCGCCAGAAATGCGAGATTTTGCTTCTTCTTCCTCGGACTCCTCCTCTGAGTCTGAAAGAGAGAATTCCGTCAGTTCAAAAGGCCTCAAACATAGCGCAGGAGGCACGCACCTTCCTCCTCTTCCAGAGTTGTCCGACCTGATTCTTCCCTGCCCGCGACGATGACTTTGCCATCCCTGATATTGACATCCCTCAACGCGACATTCATGGACTTAGCCGCCACCTTCACTTCTTGACGCATCGGCATATCCTCGTCCTCCTCAACAATGTCCTGATCACCGCTTATAGGAACATCGCCATCCTCCTCCATCGACTCCTGGGCGCCTTCATCTTCGGATTCGGACTCGGCTTCCACGACACCCTTCGGCGCCTTTCCCTTCCAGTATCGTGCCGCCGGCCTTGCCAGCCGTGGAGCTTGCTTCCGTACTGTCTCCATACCGGAAATAGTCAACCGTGAATTCGAAGGCGAGAGTAGTACTGGTGGACGAAGTTAAACGAAGATCAAATAATGCAATACACAACCTCCGATCACATTTTGTCAATAGTCACCGATCAAAGTACTGGACTTGGAGCTTGTTGAGTGATAACGGAAGCAGGTAGAAGTCTATGTACATATAGGCAATAAAGCCCAAGCTATCAATACAACATTAAGTACAAATGCATCTTACATATTAAACGAGCCCCAAAACAACGGTCGCCCTCAAGCTAACCTCCTTGTTCGTAGGTCCCTCCTTCGCAGGCGCGCCCTCCGTCCGTACATCCATATACTCCTCCGTCCTGAGCGAGCTCGACTTCCAACCCCAGCTCTGGCTCACCGAAAACACGTCCGGAGAGCTGGTGAAGCGCGTCTGGGACGAGCCGGTGGCACTCGCACAGTTGATCATGAAGTACGCCGAGATGGATTGGCGAGGGTCCCGGAATGGTTGAGGAGGCGTGACTCCTTGTGCGGTGGCAGGGAGAGTCGTGGAGCCCGAAGTTGATGCGGATAGAGATGATGGAGAGGAGCTTAGTAGAGAGGGTGACGACGACAGACTGGAGGAAAGCGGCGTCGAACTGCGCGATGATGGGTGAATAGATGGCGAATAGTGGGATGTAGTTTGGGTTATAGGGGGAAATAGTGGTGGGAAAGATCCTCTGCCGGGACGCTGGTTGGCAAGCGCAATAGGTCCAGCGATCGGAGAGGCAATGGTAGGAGTCGCGACGGATGCCGGTGCGCTCGAGGGTGGTATCGGCTCTATGCTCGACTGTCTGTGCAGGTATATGCCAAGCTGGACTTGTCCTTTCTTCCTGACAACCTGTACATAGATGTTGAAAAGGCTGCCGGCATACCATACGGTATGCGAGTAGAGTCTAGACTTCTCTTTAAGTGATTCAAGGTCCCAGAACTCTACCGCAAAGCGGTAGGGTGGGTAGGACGACCACTGCGATTTTCCCTTCGTATCTGAAGCAATAGCAGATGCAGCAGTAAATGTAGAGGGGCGTAGGCCGAAGAAATCCGCCTCTGAGGTCAAAGGCCCATTGTCAGTGTTGATGGGATTAGGTTTAAGCGTGGGGGAGGACGGCGGCGGTGATAAACTGGAAGTGGAGGCGAACAGTTGGTCCATGGAAAGGGACCCTCCTTCTGGCGTGCCGCTGAAATTGGTGCCGTTGTCGCCTATGCGGACAGACGTGTTTCCGGGGATGGGGAAATATACTTTAGGATCCGGTGTTCCATTAGACAAAGGGGCTGCCGTCAGAAGGTCTGCAACAGTCTGTGTAATTCCAAGCTCTTTGTCGCGTGGTGGTGGTGGTGAAGGTGCAGAACTTGATGGTGTTGAAGGATTAGACGATGAAGGCCGAATAGTAATTTGGTGGCGCAGGATGGAATGAGTCCAAAGTGCGGCTTGTAGAGTTGCCAAATGTACAAACGGCCGCTTAGTAGTCGGCGAGATGTCTTGTGAGATGTGCATTATGGCCTCTATCGTCTGTGATACTTCGTGTTAAATATTGGCTTTTGATGCGCGCCACGATAACGTACCATGTTGGCGTAGTAGATCCCACTGTCAAAAAGCCGAACCCAGTCTTCTTCCTCCGCAGGATGAATGCTGGCCTTTCTCCTCAGCTCAACCACCCTTCGAGCAAATTCGTACCTCTCCCGTTCTCCTCTGATGAAAAAGGAATCCGATGATATGATAGCGGCAACCCATTGAGGTGTCAATCCGCCACGGGCCCAGATAAGCGGTATCGAAAGGTCCCCAAGGTTCTCTGGGGGAGTGTCGCCAGTGGCCGGATATGGTCCCGACGGAATCGTCCTGGAACGCCGCCGAGTGAATACCGGCGTAGACCTTTCTTTGTGAACAGTAGTTTCCTCGAGTCTCTCTTCATATGGTAGCATATCGGCGCCCCATCTTGCGAGCCAGCACGCACAAGCTTCGCCAATTTTATCGGAGATCGCGCCATAGTGGCAGACAGGCTGCCCGACGCCCTCTGTCTCGTGTTCTTCAGAAGAATCGTAGCTGATGGGCGATGCCGATGTTTGAGGATCGGATGAGTCCCTCTTTTTGATGTGACTATCGTCGAGGAGGGACAAGTTATTCTCGACGCGGATTGACGCCGTCTCCGTAACGCTCCTCTCATACTCGATCGTATGAGCGACGGATTCGAGACCGACAGCGGCCTCGGGTTCACCATCTTCGGGATCAAGATGTCCGATGGGTTTTCCGAGAGCAAAGTGCAAGTACTTGAGCACTGTGTGAGGCCCAACAGTGCTCAGGATAGACGTCAAGGCCTGCGATGCAAGAGAAGGTATGGACAGGTAGACAGAAGTTGCCAGAAGTGACAAGAGAAAGCGCGGCGTCGCTGGGTGATGATCGGCTGGAACTTTGTGAGGTGGTGGCTCGTGAGGGAATGATGACGTGAGAGGTTGCGACAAAGATGGTATGAGAGAGGGCGCGATGTCAAGTGGTGGGCCGCCTCCGTAGAGCCTCGATATACAGACTCTGTGATTTGACACGTCAATAGAGAGCAGGACGACCTGATGTTAACGCACTCAAAGGCTACAGATAATCAGAGGGCTGGAGCAACATATATATTGGCAGACAAACTCACCTGGACGTGTTATGTTGGGATCATCAAAGTGGACGACTATCTCATCCGGTCCACTAATAGATCCTATCCTAGGTGACGATTCGGCGAACCCGGCGGTGAATAGAGAGCGAAAAAATCCCTAGACCAACGCATAAGCCAACTTGAAATTGAGATCAGGGAAGACGTACAGATTGGATGAGGACGACGCGATGAAGATTATAGATAGCATCCCAAGATCCATGGACACGCAGTGCTACGTCGGCCGTGCTACCTTCCAAGAAAGAGTTGTAGAGGTGGTTCTGGATGTCAACCGCAGATGGGCCAAGTTTCTTCGAGTTCATGGGGATGGAAGTAGGCTGGCGAGGACCACGGCGCCCATATATAGGCTGCCTCAGGAGGCCCTCAGCTGATGCCGCCATTCCTCCCGCGTGTAAGGAAATGGCCTCAGTTAAGCCTGTACCTGAGCATAATAGATGACCGTGATGACTGCGTGATTACTGACTGACTGATCGTGCCAAGACCGGTCCGTCCTCCTTCCATCATGGCGTACACTCAACCACATCATCCCCGTCTCTCCGTTCTCTCCACTACTTCCCAGTCTTCAGTCGACCATCTTTCTCCTACAGCAAGCTCGACTCGCTTCTCGCTGCCATCCGTACCTGCTTCGAACAAGCCTGGTGCACCTCGTCCGAGTATCTATGACAGAAACCTCAACAAAACTCGCGTATCAGAAGTATCTGCTTCAGCATTCTCCTTTCTCTTCTCCGAAGTAGTGCAGTACACCCAGAAGCGTGTCAGTGGCATAAATGACTTGGAACGACGGTGCGTTTCCTACCATTTGTGCAATCAGCTGAACTCACGACATATGCCAGGCTAAATACCCTGGGCTATCGCATCGGCACGAGAGTTCTGGAGCTGATGGTCTGGCGCGCTGAATCCTCGTCCAAAGCACCCAAACGAGAGATTCGATTCCTACCCGCGCTGATGTCTATCCATACCCAGGTGTGGAAAGCCGTCTTCGGGAAGCCTGCAGACGCAATCGAGAAGAGTGTGGAAAACGCCGATGAGTGTGAGCTGTCTCGCTGCTTTGTGGGTTTGTGGCCCAGACTTGATGTTCACGGAAACGGACGTGTAGACATGATTATCGACAACGATCCACCAATCGAGCGGCACATCTCAGTGCCCAGGGACATGAGTCAGCTCAGTTGCTCGTCTTTCACTGCAGGGATTGTAGAAGCTGTCATGGATGGGCTTGGCTTTGTACGCTCCACCCTGTCACTGTACCTGCACAATTGCTGACGCTTTCCCTTTCACAGCCTGCTCGAGTGACGGCGCATAACACACCGACAGCCCAGTTCCCCTCCCGGACCACGATACTGATAAAACTAGAACAATCTGTACTGGATCGCGAAGAATTGTTGAAATGAGATACAGGTTCAGCGGTGTCTGGGGTCTCTGATGTTATCTTATCTTCTGCATGCACTGCGTTTCTTCTCAATTTCTTCTCTACTACCATGGTCAAGATCAACACCCTGCACATATCCCCTTCTCTCGTCAATGCATCATGTGCTTGGGCTTCAGAACTTGAACAACTAACTGCGTTGTATGATTCCCCGTTCACAGGGGCCGTGACCACTCGCACCGCGACTCTGGAAGGATTCCAGGAGGATGCATCGCATACGGTGATTCCTGTTGCATTTGCATTTATCACGCGAGCTCATGCCTGTCATCATCGAAAGGTAGCCTTTACCAAATCCACCGTCTCGACCATAAACTCGTACGGCTATTCACCTCATCCCCTCTCGCAATACATATCATGGGCGAGAGAACTCCTCCGTAGACCTTCTCCGGCGGGGCAGCCGAAAAAGCCTTTCATTTTGAGCATAACCTCTTCCGACCCCGCGAAGCTCCGTGTAATGGTGCAGACAATCCAGCGGCTCCGTACCGAATTAGGCGACGCCGATGCTCCATCCTCCAGCATCGCAATCGAGCTCAACACATCCTGTCCCAACATCCCCAACTCCCCACCGACAGGCTACGCATTCCCATCCCTCGTCCCTCTTCTCTCAATTCTCAAGGAAGAACACGCCAAGGACCCATCTCTAACTATCGGGCTCAAATTACCTCCATTCGTTTATCGCGACCAGTTCGTAGCAGTGATCGACGGAATAAAGAACCTTTGTCTTGCTCCAGACGCTAGCGCCACCTGCCCGTTTGCCTTCTTCACGTGCACCAACACACTCGGGAACAGTCTTCTTTTCGATGAACAGTCCACGCGGCCTGCCCCGTCCAGCGAAGCTACTTTGGATACCTCGCCGTCACCGTTCGCAGTCCCGACGGGGCTGGGCGGTGTGGCGGGCGATGCACTGCACGCGCTTGCGCTGGGAAACGTGTATACATTCGCGCAGCTCCTCCGGGATCCGTCGAACGCGTTCTTACGGGACACAGTCATTATCGGCGTCGGTGGAGTTACGTCGAAGGCAGCCTGTGATCGGATGCGGCGTGCGGGGGCCGCGGTGGTAGGGTGTGCGACTCTCTTAGGAAAGGAAGGCGTAACAGCATTTGAAATTATTGCAGACGGACAACGGGAGTAGGAGTAACAATAAAGATAACCTGATAAATTTAATTTGTGATTGTGGCGGAGACGGTGAACTGGCTATGGGAATCGGGATATGTGTCTAAATATTGTATACATATGGAGAGATGATTCCGCGGGAAAGCAGATTTCAGGATAGAGATTATACATGTACAGAATGAAGAATGCCGATATAAAAATAATGATGCCCTAAAATGATACAGTGGTGTAATCCAAGGAGAAGAAGAAGCCTCGAAGAAATGCGAGGAATAGGAAATGTCACGGTGGACTGATGCAATGAAGACAGAAGAGGGGAATATAACCGTCAATTCACGCGCGAGAGGTCCCAGTGAAGCGGGTCTAGAGGCGTCTGACCCTGTGGAAGTGCTATGGATCCGTGTGCCACTGCAGATGGGCGGAGAGGATAGTCGAAAGGGTTGACGAACTCGATGGAAAAGGCGGAAGAGCGGGGGAAAGTTTGTTGGTAGTTAGCGTCGACAGCGTGCGCCCCATGATACGCGTCAGTGGACGTAACCACGCCGTCGTATCCTTGTGACGAAGTCCAGGTATTTGACTGCTGGTGGGTGGAGATGTACTGTGTGGCGTATGGGGACTCCTGCTGGGATGTAGGGTATTGGAGTGTCCAGCTTTCTTGGTGCGGGGTAGTTGTGTGTGCAGGTTGATAGTCGAATATCTCTGAGCAAGATGTCTGAAACATTGATGTCAATGACAGGACGGTACATGCGGAATCGGGGATACTCACAGTGTGGCACGAGTAGTGAGGTGCGGTTGATTCGGCGTCGGCGGGGGGGAGAAGAGGACTCCGAAAAGCCGGAGATCCCTTTGCATCAGAAGTCATATTCTCAGCCTTCTTCGATGAGGCGGGGGGAGATATCTCCCTCCCTAGCGACGTGTCAATGGTCTTCACGGCGACATCGAGTTCCTTCCCAGCCTTACCGGCGAGGAGAAGCTCGGCAACCTGTTTGCAGCGCAACAGTTCGTCCTCGCCGTTCCTCTTCACATTGCGCCGCACCACTTGCTTGGTGCGCGTATTCGGAGAGAAACGATAGCCAGGGTAGCGCTTCGCGTGCTCGACCTTCTCCTCTTCGGCCTTGCGGCGCCAGACGTCCTTCTCGTCCTCGGGAAGTTGGTTCCAGCAGTGTCCTATGATGCGGCTGATATGGCGATGGTCGCGCTCCACTGTTTTGCTGATTTTGGAGTCGGCCCAGAACTCGGAGCGAAAAATCATAAACGCGTTGCGCGGACGAGGGACGCGGTTTCCCGATCGCAGGCGCGTCATGGGTTTCTTGGCACGTAGAGACGAGGGCGCTGGACCTTCTCCGTGCAGAGGAGATGGGGGTAAGGAGTCCGAAGACGATGGCCCCTCAGAGTACTGGTAAACTGTCGTGTCGAATTCGGCCGGTGAAAGGTCCTGATCAGGGATCAAAGCGTGCGTGCTAAGAGGGACGCCGGTGAGCGCGTAGTCGGGATTATTGGCACAGTGAAACTGCAGAAATTGTCCTGTGGCTGGCATACATTATCAGTATACGGATGGATACAGATGTCAAAAAACATACACAAGTTATTCGCTTGTAGCTGGCTGGGGTTAGTCTGGAGACGCAGCATCGCGGTGATGGCGAGTCGAGGGGGGTAAAAGCGAGGGAATCTGAGCAAACCCTTGGGCGCGGGGCTTTATAAGTGTGTGGCTAGCCCATGAATATAGACGGATGTAAGAGCGGAGAATCTTGCCCTTTCAACATGTCACATCGGACTCTGATAGATCTCGTATGATCGTGATTTCGGCCCCATTAGGCAGCCCCTCGTTCCATTTGGCATCATACCACGCCGCAGCCACGGTGCCACCCTCGTTATAATCACATCTCGCTGTCGGTCCGATCTCCACAAAGGCCGGCAAGGGACGCGCCCTGCAGGTATCATATCACGTCCATATCGTGTACTCATCGTCAGGCGCCCCCGTCAACGCCATCGACGCTCAATGTGCAATTGTCGAAACACTGCGGGACGTTATTAGACGTTATCCAATCATTCATGCGCCACCTATGGATTCTTCGCAGTAACCAGCCAGAGCGAGCATACGACCAGATACGGGAGCGGAACAGACTGGCGGCGCCTTCTCTTGGAATCGAGGCCGCCGTAAAACGTGGAATGTTGGGTACCGGAAGCATATCCGGTTCCGGGTGCACCGCTCCCAGAATGCATCCTCGTTCCGCCCGGAATGCGTTTCAACTGCTGTGCCGCACGCGCACCGCTGCCCTCACGTATGCGTGGTATGAATGGATTGTTTTATATGTATCAGCAGTTTGTCGGCACCTTGGGCTGAAGCACGGCTGAAGGTTCGCGACATGCACGCTACTGGCGATAATAAGTGAAGGATATAAATAATGGCACGTCTAGTCAGAACGTGGTGGTGTGAAAATGAGTCAATGAGCCCGCTCGCTGCCGTCGGGATGCCATTTTAGGACAGGTCGGGATGCCGACGCCTTCCTAAAGCGTACGCCCGCGGAGCCGCATGGAGTAAATTTCGGATATAAACAGTGTGTCCAACAGCACCCACTCAACTTTACGCAACGAAACATACCTTTCCAGCACACCACAACTTGAACTTCAACGTTCAACCACCATGCCTCCTCGCAAGAAAGTTTCTGACGGTGTTCCTGCTGCCCCAACACGCACAAGTGCAAGAGCAAAGGCTGCTGCAGAAGCTAAGGCGGCCAGTGCTTCTGCTACACCTGCTCCTACACCGCCTCCTGCTGCGCCTGCGAAGGCTGCCGCAAAACCCAAGTCCAAGCGCGCACGTGCAAACTCTGCAAGCGAAGATGACGCGCCTGCGCCCAAACCCATCAGCAAGAAATCCAAGAAGACAGCGAAAGCTAAAGAGGAAGATGATGAAGACGCGCAGGCCGACGCTGCTGTCGACGTTGAGCCAGAGCAACCCAAGAAAATGGTGACTTCTCCCTTAGACTCTACGGCAACGTTCTCCTCAACTGGTACTAGGTCACTGTTATTAAAAGAGGTGCCGCACCAGTTGACCCCCTCTCTGGCAAAGTCGGTATGTGCTGCGAACGAATTAGAGGGTCAGAGTGAGATCATTGACGCGTCCCGGTTAAGCGACGCACCAAGTCTATGCAAATGGAGGCGACATCTGGGATGCGATGCTCAACCAGACTGACCTGAGCGGAAGTACCAACAGCAATAAGTGGGCGCCCTCCAGTCAGTCGCCCCCTGAGCATTCAACTCACCAAACATTACTGCACGCAGGTTCTACGTCCTCCAGCTGCTTCACCCTATTGGTAGCAATGCCCAATGCTTCCTTTACACGCGTTGGGGACGCGTCGGTGAGGATGGAAAGAATCAATTGAAGGTACTTGTTGGACCTTGGACTTTGCCTCCGGCGGACCTCATTATTCCGTTGTTTAGGGACCTTGGCCGGCTTCGACCGCGATCGGCGAGTTCAAGAAGCAGTTCAAGGCCAAGGCAGCCGTAAACTGGGAGGACCGTGTAGGCATGGTCCCCAAAAAGGGTACTAGTTTTCGATCTGTTGTCCTGTTGAGTATGTGCTGATAGCATTCACTCCAGGTAAATATACCTGGCTAGGTCGGTTTCCCCATCATTTTTACGCCCGTCCGTTTTTAAAGAAAATCTGTAGAGCGTGACTACGCCAATGAAGACGACGGCGTCCAGGACGACACGAAGGCCGGTAGCAGCAGCAAGGAAGCCGCCGTTATCCCTGATTCCAAACTCGAGACTGAAATTCAAGCAAGTTTCCCAATCTTCTTCGACGCAGCTACCTGCTCACGACAATTACCATCAGGACTTATGCCGCCTCATCTTCTCGACCAGGTCAGAAAATTACTGTTTGACCGGTGTCTACAGCATTTTTAACTTGGATGATCAAAAGCCTCATCGATGCGCATTTGTCGTCCATGAATTACGACGCGAGGAAACTGCCCCTTGGTGTGTCTCTTCGATTTGCGCCTGCTCGAAGTATTAGAAAATCGTCTTCCAGGCAAGCTCGCGAAGTCTACGATTCTCCAAGGCTTCGGCGCCCTCAAGGCAAGCTTCGAACAGCTCCTATCCAAAACTATGCTAACTTGACCTTAGGTCCTAGCCGAGGTTATCGAGCAGCCCAACAGTGACAAGGCTAAGGAGTACGGTAGCCAACGCGCTGCATGCGAGGAACTCAGTAGCCGCTATTACTCCATCATTCCCCACGATTTTGGCAGACAGAAGCCAGGCGTCATCAACAACGCAGATCTCCTCAAGAGAGAGCTCGAGCTTGTCGACGCCCTCGGAGATATGGTAATTAATGCTAAAATCCTACATCTTCCATCCGAACGCGAATTGCTAATTGCGCTCAATGACAATCCAGGAAATTGCCTCAAAGCTCATTGCCTCGACCATACTGTCTGATAGCGAAGGAAATCCCCTCAACCCGCTGGACGCGAACTTCCGCTCGTTGGGGCTGACAAGCCTGCAGCCCGTCAAGAATAACAGCTCCGAGTTTACTGCTCTGGAAGCGTATGCACGCGATACGCACGGTGCTACGCATAGGCATTACCAGGTCAAGGTCACTAATGCTTATAGGGTGGAGAGGTTCGTGTCTTTTCGTTCTGGCGCACCCACCATTTCTATATTCTGGCTGACGTCGTTGGTCAGGGAGAGCGAAACGGCCGCGTGGAACTCGAAGAACTTCGGGGACCTCACTGGAGGCGAGCGCCTCCTCTTGTGGCACGGTTCTAGGACTACGAACTTTGCAGGTTCATGTTTAGCGCGTGATCTATAGTATTCATTGGTGATATTGACTGTCAATGCCTGCACTGGTAGGTATCTTGAAGCAGGGTTTGCGTATCGCCCCACCTGAAGGTACTTATGACCAGTTTATAGGGAGAGACTTCTGACGATTTTTGATAGCACCTGTCACGGGATATATGTTCGGAAAGGGTGTTTACTTCGCCGACGTAAGGCTTCAACTATGTTTAATGTTTCCTCGCATGAACTAAATTTGATTATAACAGATGATGTCCAAAGTAGGTCTCTAGATCTCTGACCATTGTCTCTTCTTCAAATACTCAACATTCCTGACAGTCGGCGAACTATTGCTACTCACAGTGCGCCCGCCCCTTTTGACTCCGTATTGAATGATATCTAATGGCTTCTATTTTCGACAGCTTGAGTGACGGCACCGGCCTACTCCTCCTCTGCGAGGTAGCGGCTAAACCTTTCCTTGAGCTCAATGATGCTGTACGTTTTCCCTTCTGACGACGGACACCTCGTTTAGCTAACCCTTACCAGTCCTACGAAGCTGACAAGCTGTGCAAATCGAAGAAGAAGCTGTACGTGTATCCTTGAGTATGACATCTCCTCACCGCGACCAACCCTACATCTAGCGCCACAAAGGGTATTGGCCGTACGCAGCCTGTCGACTGGAAAGATGCGGGTGTGGCCTTGAACAACGATGACCTCCTTGGTTGCCAGATGCCTGCGGGTCCTGGCAAGGAGGTCTCGCCGCCCGGCGCGTATCTGCAGTACAACGAGGTCAGTTCTTTCTTATTCTGACACATTCTTGCTCTGAACTGTTGACTCTTCCAGTATATCGTTTACGACGCGTCGCAAATCCGTCTCAAATATTTGTTGATGGTGAATATGGGATGAGGTGGTTGGAGATTCTCCACAAGCATCGTTTTACGTCGAAGAACCTTTCTTTGTATAATGATATGTTTTTCTGTGTTTCCGCCTTTTCTCCTCTTCCGCCGGTTCGCAACCGGAAATGAATGGGGAGATGAAAGAACTTCAGGGTACTTCATCCATCTAGAGGACAAAGTGAAACAAACAACGAGACGTCAAGTGGCTATTAAAAAATGCTGGCCTTCCAGTTGAGTGTCGAAGGGTAAGGGGAAAGCGTCCAGCGACGCCAGCCTGCCAGCGCCCACGACTTCCCCGGTCATGCTCAATCCCGCCACGGGCAGTGCCAATCCAGCTGCTTCGCTTAATGCGCTCTGGGCGTATCTACATCCTGCGCTCGATCACATTTTAAAATCGCCGACCAATAGCCCCAATGGCAAGGCACCAGCCATAGACGTTGCGCTCTATTCTGGCATCCACTCCGCGTGCTATAACTAGTGAAGTCCTCAGCTCCTTCAGAAGATGAATTTCACTGACATGTGCCTGTTAGTTTCACTGCCCATAGCGAAGTCGCAAATACACCTTCTCGAGGCCCTGATTCTAATGGCGCCGACATCTATGAGCA
Source organism: Asterophora parasitica (assembly GCA_018282005.1). Classification (NCBI taxonomy): domain Eukaryota; kingdom Fungi; phylum Basidiomycota; class Agaricomycetes; order Agaricales; family Lyophyllaceae; genus Asterophora; species Asterophora parasitica. The sequence goes on from JABCKV010000180.1 coordinate 20,775, forward strand.
ACTTGATAAATACTTCGCTGATGCGGCGAGTGACCTTTGCCTTGGAGCTCCGCACGATGATACCACCTTAATCCACTACATTGTCCCTTGCTTCAACCGGTATACCGCTGGTGCCCAGTCTGTCAACCGCCTTCTCAACTATGTCAACCGCCACTACGTCAAGCGTGCTGTGGATGAGGACAAAGGCTGGCTGCGTGTCAACGATATTGTCGAGTCTGTGGCCAAAACTATCACCGTCACCGACACTCGCGAAAAAATATCCATTCGAATGAAAGAGATGCGGAAAGAAGAGCTGAAGAAGTGGGGATATGAAGAGGGGGATGCAGGCGATCGTTTGGCTGCGGCGGAGGCCTGCGCTGAGGCGGCTAGCGCGCGCGATCGCGTCGTGCCCATAGTATCCCTGGCTCATCGCCGCTTCCGGACCGATTTCTTCGAACCTCTCTTGGCTATCCCTAAAATTAAGGGAAAGTCGAAGGCGAAATATAAACCTCCAAGCACTCCCTATGGCTCTGCGGCTCCTTCTGGTCCCAAGGGCCGCTTGGCTCGTGCGGTTAAGGAACTGCTCGAGTCCCCGGATTTTGACGTAGAAGAGCGGCTCCGTTTGGCTACTGGCCTGGCAAAGGCTCTCAGAACTGTCGGAATACGTACTGATCATCCTCTGCGGAAAAAGCTCGACAAATTCGTCGCTTCTTCTGCGAATGGCCAGTGAAGCTCTTGATAGCCCGCCCCATCATGATTGTTAGAAAATGCTTCATGCGATAGTCATTCACAGGTCCATTGCCGTCTCTGACACTCACACCTAATCAATGGATCCAACCACACTGGAAACGGGACTGTTCGTATCGTCCTTTACACAATCTATGACGTTCCATCCCGGGCGCCCACGGAAAGACTGCGTGTCGCCAGGCCAGTTGTCCATTTACCTTAGTGCACACTTTTTGGCCGCATTGGTGTCTAGTTCCTCTGTCTAAGATTGAAGTTCGGGTGTGGCGCCTTTGTCATTCTCCCAGTCGTCGCGGAAACGACAGAACTCGTGCCGACTTCGTCCTTTAGGCCAAGCTGCAGCAGCAAGCCCTTGCTGAAATTGAGACGGAATGAGAAAGTTTGGATTGATTTTGACTTGTTAGATGATCAATGGATGCCGCTGCAAGTGGAGAGGGTATTTATTTCAACGGGAGTTTGGTGCTACCGTCGAAGATAACGTTCAACCATGCTGCGAGGCGGTAGCCCTGCTTTGCGATCTGGGTTTCAATCTGGTAGTGGAGGTCAAGGAAGTACTTGAGAAACGCGCTCAAACACGTACGATGGGAACAGCTCCGGAGTAATAATCCGAGGTGCACAAGTCGGTTCCGTTGGCGTAGCTGAAAACGTAGGACTGGAGGGGAGTGAGTGAGCTTCATGACGAGTCAGGAGATTTCAATGAGACTGACGCAGTCGAACTTGTTCGACTCCCTGGCCCACACAAGAGGGCACTCGAGGGGCTGGATTTCCTGTGTGTCCAACAGCCCATATATCCAGGGAAGGAGGCTCTTTTTGGCCGTTGTGGTGGTCGACGAGCATGTGATCCAGGATGAAGCGGAAGACGCGTATGCTCCTCCCTTCTGTAAACTTTGTGAATCAATGGGCAACCGCAGAACTGGGTTCGGCTACCTTAATACGAGCAGCAAGAGCATCGGCCCAAACCGTCTCGGAGTTGCCGTAGTTAGCGGCGACTAGATTGTTCACTAAACCAGAATCTTGTTTGATCGTTAGATTCAGTACGGGGACCTCATTCTTGCAGGAACCTCTTACCCCAGACCTAACACGATGTAATGAGACGTTTTCTTTGGAGAAAAAAAAAACCAGAACTTACAGAGTGCAAATTGCTGGTTTTTCCGTTGCATTTGACGCTGATAGAGTTTCCACCCACTGCAATGTTCTCCACGTGCAGTGGCTGCCCAATGTCACCGACGAACTAGAAACCAATGTGTCATGCCATGCAGGAGCATCCAATCACAAAGCGACATACATGATCTGAAGGAGAAAATGATTAGCTCCCACCGAGACGCAAAACAAACAGGGATCATACCCAAGAACTTGAGTGCCTGTTGGCGCTGCTCGGCGTCAAGGCGGGTATCAGCGACACGGATTGTGTAGTTCGCGATGGCAGTAACTTAGGAATTCTTCGATTATAAACCAGAATGCTGGAAATAGAAGGGCAACTCACGAATGCACTTCCCGTTAGCACAGTCGCGCTTTTGATCGACCGAGCAGGAGGTTGGTGGGTCATCTGCATTTATCGACCGAACGTCAGCAGATAGAGCAATCCAATGGTGGATGTAGGACAAACCCAAGGCATCGACGTAGTGCAATTCATTAGACCTTGTGGGAACGTCAGCCTACAGAAGACGGATGGCAATTCAGTGGACGCACCACCCCCATGTGGCAGGGTCCGACTTGATCTCGTCGGGCCACTTTGAATACACGGACGTCAGAGGGCCCGATAGTTGTGTTAAACTACTTGAACTCACCGAGGCAGCGGGGCCGAGTGAATTGTTGTACGCTGGCCCAAGGGAATTCTGGACGAAGTTAAGGGCTTTGGGGGCAAGGAACTGTCTCGGATTGCTGTTATCATGGTAGTAGCACCCAAATATCGGCGCCACGCACATTCATGGCGACATATCTTCAAGGCGACACGAACATTTAACATGCGAAGAACACCTGAAAAGCAAACGATGTAGCGTACCCGACAGCGTGATGCCCAACGGCCCCCCAACCGTAGACACCGGGGGCAGCGGCGACAAATGCGAAGGCGAAGATTTTTCCAATTTTCATGGCGGCCAAGGAGCGATCAACGTCGCTTGAAGAGAGCGTGTCTAGGCGTTCAACCCACTCTTATAGAAAAAATTGGCCTAAACATAGATCGCGTACATATCAGAAGCCCTAGTCGAAGGCATGAAGCTGGATCACGAGTTCGGTGGACCAATGTGGTCGATTTTGAAGATTTTGATTGACCGCAAGGTCATCCTGGACAACCGAGGTCGGCATATCAGATTGAAAGACCGCGGCTCGTAGAAGCACAAGCACTCCATAAGTATCACCGTCTCGGTCAGACGGAGTCAGTCTGTACTTCCAATGGCAGAGAGGTTTTTGCATAAGTGATCGTTCCTTGTCGTTGGCACCAGAGAATGCTCAAGCTTGCTGAAATTTCAGAAGACGAGGTTGTGTATGACATCAAGGCTAAGGTAAAACCACACCGTTAGGCAGCATCTTCTTTCTTCCCTTGCTCTCCGTCCTTTCCGCTGTCAGCCGTCGCCAGAAATTGGTCCATATCCATTGAAAAATTCATATCACCTTCAGGGGCTCCTCCGAAGAAGCTTGAGCTTAGATTCGACAGGTCTAAAGAACTGATATCGAATGAACCCTCTGGGACCGAGAGATTGGTCGAAGACATGTTTGGGAGTTGCGAGGAAGTGTCGAAGCTTGCGAGTAACGACGTAGGCGAGGGGGCAGAACGAGCCGAAGAGGACGCGTCCTTCGGATGTTGGGCCTGGTTCGAAACTTCGAGCGATGAGAATATATCATCCTCATTAGTGGTCCGTCCAAGTGTTTCAAGGAAGGGGGTCTCCGTTTTTTCAGCTTTGTTGACATCGTTGCCCTGGCTGCCATCGGATTCCACCATTATCGGAGAGAAGAGGCCATCCATATTGGCATTGGCATCTTTTGAACCTGTATCAGTTGCATCTCCGAAAAGGTCAGTCATGGCCATGTCGATGTCCATGCCTTCCAAGTCCAGTTCGATAGGCTTGTCCGCGGTGGTTCCAATAGTATCCATCCCCAGTTTCACGTCTCCGTTGTCTGAATCTAGAGTGAGGTCGATGGGCTGATTGGACGATGCGAACGCTGCCATTAAATCGGGCGGAAATTCATTTGGACCTGTAGCTCGAGCTGATTTAGGAGCCAGGGTGACTGGAGATGCCAATCCGCTTTGATACATCGATGCCTCTTCCGGAGTTATACGCAGAGCGGTCGAGGAAAGATCAAGCTTGAGGGGGAAGGCAGGGCGATGAAGAGATGAGATGGAGATAGCGGATGGTCGGCGACCAGTGCCAGAAGAACTGGGAGGTGCAGGAGGAGAGTTTTTTGGAGTCGGCAGAAGTGCGCTTGGAACAGATGTGTTCTCTACTCCAGACGAATCTGTGACAAGAGGAAGGGGAATCCGAACCGATGTCGGGGACACAGATGCAGATTTGGAACGCATTCGAGTAGCGACGGCAGCCTCCTCCGCTGACTTGACACGCTTCTCTTCTCGATGAAAGTCTCGTTGCAGCACAGCAATAGCCCGAAGCTGGACAGTCTGGTTTCAGAGTGTTTGGGAGACGAAAAAGTACAGAGGCGCTCACCAAGTGGGATTCCATAGCGTCAACTAACTGATCGTATTTCTCGATTTCGCGGCCCAGAGAGGATGTCAAAGAACGAGGAGGTTTTGGAGCGTGATTTTCGATACCTCTGTGCAAGGATCACATTGGTGAGACTAACAATCATGGCAACTCGTGCGGGCAACATACAGTTTACGGGTGTCGGCATAGAAGCGGTAAACTTGCCCAGTCTTCACAACTGCATTCTAAGAGCCAATATATGAGCCTAAAACCTGTCAAGCGCAGAAAGTGCCCACCTTCAAGCAGTTGGACAGGGCATTCATTTCAGTTTCCAAGATTGCACGAGGAACCTGTGGATCAGGAGGTGGGAGCATCAACGACTTCTGTGGGGTCTTTGATGGCGAGCCATCCTTTCCGACAGATATTGAACTCTTGAGTGGGCGAGGTTTGGGTGCCATAGTGGTCAACGATTGAAGGGTGCGAAGATATCAATAATTGATCGCGCGCTGAATCTCACACAACTCCAAACATCCTCCGACTCCCCCAGTGGAACATCACAACTGGATTTTGACCAGGCGTAACCAGTGGTCATATCGACTGAGAAGGCCGTCAGGGAGCTCCTGGATATCAGGAAATTTAGCACGGCAACCACCTGTCGATCCAGCCTGTCGGAAAGAAGACGGCGGAATCCCGACAAATCCATACTGTCTAACTTGATCGTGAGTTCCTTGAAAATGGTGGATACAGGGAGGTACAACTGACGCACTTCAAGACAGGAGCTCTTTAATGAGTGAACTTTGTTCTCCTGTGCGCATATCCGATGGCTCTATGTCGATGGATGTTCGTTTTTCTTCAGAATGTTCCATTTCTATGAATCTCAATACTATCGTTGCAGAGGCGTATTCGCCATATAACTGCCATCCAAATTCGAAATTTGACACCGTTCCCAGCCCGTGATTCTTTAGCTTCAGCCTTGACCCAGCCCGCGGAACACTCACAATTCACCCACGGACATCTCTCCGACGACTTGGACGTTGCAATGCAGCGAAAGCGAAGCCGTAGAATATCGGTAAACTCCGTGACCACGCTTCGTAGTATGCGGTCAGAGGATGGAACAAAGGAACAGGGAAGTCCTGGTGGAATAGCGGGAGAGCGAGGCAGGAAGACGTCTGGGCCCCGAGTGAGTCTTCCTTCTGAAGGAGCGGACCATCGTCATCTTTCTACGTCTGGGTCTGTACCTACGACCAGACGGGCACGCACCAACTCTATGGCATCCTCTGTTGGCTCTTACATCTCAGGTCCGCCACTCTCCTCTTCTTCGGCGTATATCGGTGGCTCGAGTTCCGCAGCGACATCTTCATTCAGTGCCATGTTGCCCGACAACTCACAGACAGGGCTTGAGAAAGTCATTCAATCTCGGCTGGTAGAAACTTTCATTGCAGTCACAATCCCTCGGCTTTCGATGTCGCCGCCGTCACTCGCCACAACCCCACAACCTACCTCACCCCTGAAATCACCCACATTTTCGAAATCACAAGACGGTAGTCTATCCCGTAAAGCCATCAAATCCTCACCTTTGTCGCCTTCGGAGAAATCTACCGCTGCTAAGGCCCGACGCGATTCCGCCGCGTCGCGACCTCCAACAAGGCCTCCTTCGTCCCATGTCAAATCTTCCTCTACTTCCGTTGTTCGGACAAATGGAGAAGTAAAACGCGCCACGCAGCCTTCGATTTTGGTGCCTCTGTCTCCAAAGCAGTCCTCCGAACCCCAAACATCCGCGCCTAATTATTTCTCACCTATCCACCGACCCTCAACACATCCGCATTTTCCTATCGACGCCCGCTCAAACCATTTCGCCGCGGACACCGATTCCAGTGGGCATAAGATGAAGGTGGAGGTGTGGGGAAGAGTTGGTTCAGCATGGCGGGAAAATCCAGCAGGAAAAGGAAAGGAGAAGGAAGTAGATGGGGTCTCCGGTCTGGAATGGAAGATCTTGGATGAACGAGAAATTGACCTCCGACATCTCGTCCCATTTTCTCAAAGTGTACGTCTGTCTATTGAGTTCTTGTGGGGAAGCATCTTTAACGACACTAGTTCAGTCATTCACAGACAAGTCGCAGCTGCCGTCTAATTCGCTTCTGATAACACTTTCACCACCCGGAGAGGTATTCTATTTACCTCAAACATCACCCACTACCCACCGTTCCCCTTCTCCTTCGGGTGGGTATGCTTCGGACCCAGAAACCGATGTTAGACGCGGTCAGCCAACCGAACCGTCCCCTACATCAGCAGGCCTCACAGGCCACCCTGAGGTCGTTGCCACGTCACTATCACGTCGACGTCATCGAGGTGGTATAGGTACAACGATCTCCCCGGAGGAGCCTGTCAAAACGGCTGGTTGGCAAGATCTTTTCAAGTCAGTATTTTCCCTCCCATCATGGCGCTCGATTTTCAACTTCTTCCCAGACTGGTGACACTACAGTCCTGCATCTTGGACAACGAGCTTTCTCTGTCGGACGTGGTACGGGGAATTGACACGAGCCTTGAAGCGGACCCCATTTTTGTTCAGGTATGTCGAGAGTCTCTGCCACCTCCACGTCTCTTTGTCGTTCTGGTATTTGTGCGTTTGCGAATCGGTCTCAAGAGTTTATTTTCACTATAGCGCCGCGAAGTTTCGGAACGTGAGGCTTGTTTAGAGGAGCTTGCAGCCAATCATCAGAAGGTGATCAAGGAGGCCAATAACTGTATGGAGATTTATCAATGTTCCCCCCTCCATGCTCATGCGTTTATTATCAGTGCGGGAACAAATACAGGTTCGACGAGATGAACTCCGGCGACGGAAGGAACTCCTCGAGCTAGCTAAGGAGCACCTCCATGAAGAAGTCGACTCTGAATACGAAATGGCAGAAACCATCGTCCAGGATCGGTTCGTTCAGTGTTCTTTCTGGTATCTGTGCCACTAGCTCACACAAAATGACAGGGCTCTTTATTCAACTCTTCGTTCACGCTTCGGCCCGACGCGCACCACGCTCCTTACCATCCTTTCATCCATTTACCCCATCGAGCTACTCTCACCACCAGATCTTCTGTATACCATCCTGGATGTTCCTCTGCCGATACCCTTGTCATCTTCTGACCCTGCGCCACCGCTGACACTACCATCACACAAAGATGTCAATGAGGATGCCATCGCCACCTCTCTCGGGTACGCCGCTCAAGTGGTACAACTGCTCGCGGCGTACCTTGGGAAGGCGTTGGTGTACCCAGTGACATGCATTGGGAGCCGTAGTTTGATTAGAGACAACATTTCTGCGATGGTTGGACCTCGCATGTGCGCACCCTTTGCCACTTTGCTTGAATTTTTGACAATTGATTTGATTGAAATTCAGGTTTCCGTTGTATTCCAAAGGAGTCGACACTTATCGGTTCGAATATGGTGTTTTCCTTCTCAACAAAGACATTGAACTGGTGTGTGTAAACTTGCGAAGCCTTTGCCACATGCGTCTGAAATCTGCTTTCTCAGCTCATGGCTGATCGTGATCTCCGTGCTCTGGATATGCGCCATACTCTCCCTAATCTGAAAAACCTTTTGCTCACTTTGACCGACGGAGAAGGGGCGAGACTCCGGTAAGACGCCTTTGTCGTTTCACTTATCTTCCCTTTCACCGATTGCTCGAATAGACAATCCCGACCACCAGACTCTCCAATGTCCCTCGCATCAAACCTGGGACCAGCCTCGCGGCCAGATTCGCCAATAGACCCTAATTCCACCACTCCCAAAGCGTCAGACGCAGCTGGCTTTGAAGGCACTCTCCACCCGCAAGTGGTTCCACAACTCCCACAGCAGCCGCAACCGAAGCCGCTACAAAGAAAGGCCGTCCTTTCCTTGCTTTCTCTCCCCTGACCGATTTCTTGCGCGGTCGCTACCCATCGTCAAGCCGAATATCGGTAAAGGGGAGCCCAGACACGTCAGAAGACGCCGAGGCTTCCGAAGAGCGCCATTCGACGTCCTCTGGCCAGACATCCGAACCAAGCTCCGAACAGCAATCCGCCGGACTCGACGACAGGAAGATATCCGACCTTTTGACTGCGGAGGGGCGAAAACCCGACCCAGCTCCCATCGCGAACGGCGCAGAGGAAAAGGTTGACGAGGAGACTCATTCACCGGTACACGCGACTCCGTCACTCACACCCGTCAGATAATCTGCGGACCCTTAGAACCGAGAATTAGACATGTCTATATTCAGGCTATGATATATATCGCCACCGCTCAAGCTCAATGGGTAAATATACGACGCGTCTTCGCTGTCGGTGCGCTTAGATGTATGGAAGACCGCGCCCTTCAAAAGACCCTCGACGAACCCTTGGCCACCGTCTCGAAGCCATCACTTGGCCGCCTCGAGTTTCAACCTGGCTGGACGTCGTCCATAACGTTGCCCGTAACGCGACCAACGATCCGGTTGTGTGTCCATATGTATGTCCATCAAATTCGCATCAACCCCTATTGCGAACGGCTTGCAGACGACGATCACGACTAAAAACATCGTAAGTACGTACATGCAAGTGATTCCGAGATACAGTGTGCGTGTACCCCAGAGCTGGCGCAAGGGGGAGGAGAAAGCTAAATTCCAAATATTGTGACAATGGAGGAACGGAGGCAAAGTACAGTCGTTCTCGCCAAGCTGCGCGTACAGGGGCGGCGGCTCTGGATCAATTTGATGAATAATAATACTTATGAACATGAGCTTCTCTGAGTGTCTGAAGCATTTGTTGAAGTGTGGAGATATATTTACAGAGTGAGGTGTCCGTCGTAGCAACGGCAACGTAACCCTTTTGGCCAGACTTTTGGATTGTTATGCAGAGTCCAGACGAGACGTGTTGATGCAGGTCAAGTGAGAGTAGCCCTGACGGCCGCGGTGAATTGACATAATGGAGAGATGTGTCTTCAATAGATTATTGCTGGACAAAGGTAACCGACCTTTCGCTTGCAACAGGCAGCGATGGAAGTGTGCATGTGAGGGGATGTGAAGAGGTAAAATATTTTCAAGGGTGGAGACAGGGACCGGAAGTTGAAAATTTGAAGGCCATTGCCGATGCTTAGAGTTCAGGGACCAACGTTAGCGCGCCCTCAGTGTCCCATATATTTCACCCAAGGCCCAATCGTCCAACACTCGACTCCCGTACTCTCCTCAGCACTGGAGGAATAAAAGGGTCAGCAAACATTGTTGAGCTCCCAACTGCCGTCTGACTCCTTCCAGCCATCAGCCCATTGTAACAACAGTCCTTTTAGACGGGCTCAAAATCAGCTGGAGGTACGTAGTGACCGCTCAGCGTCTCTCATTCACCTGCTGATGCACTCCTTGTGTCTAGGATTATCCTTGTGCAACTAGGCTTCGCTTTTTCTATTCCTTTCTCAATCCTTTTCTGTCATTCACCGTCCTGGAGTAACCTTCCGTCTCCAAAATGAATACCGCCCTGGAAAACTCTATGTCACCTAATAATCACCATTCTGCCTCCAGCGATAGAAAGCAAAGTCCACCTGCCTTCTTGGACTTGGCCGACTCCGTAAGTGGCTCATCGCGTCTTTTCACTTCACCCACTTATGACCAATCCAGGCTGCGAGGTTAGGAAGTAATATGCCCGATATGTCCGCTGTGAGTTCTCTCTTTCGCCTTCTGTAGACAAATGTTTAACCTATTCTGGCTGCTTAGCGCGTCGAGCTCAAGCGTCTCGAGCACGAACGTCAGCGTGTTCTCCAGCGCAAAATATTCGAGGATCAAATGCGGGCTCTCGAGCAGCAGCAGGCGCAAGAGTTGCTTTCCATTCCCTATGACCCGAACGCACCAAACGGAAACGGTGGAATTCAGCATTTGGCGGTCTCAGCTCCGACCACTCCCCCTCGCGTCAACGCTCTTCTGAGTGGCGAGGCCCATCTGAATGGTCGGGTGGCGCGCGGGCAACTCCCTGTTGATGCTGAGTCGCTCTCCAGGGCCGTAGGATCTGCAGCAGACAAAAGGAAGTCGGTTACCTATGCTCCCTCGGTCAACCTCTCGCCGGACATACCCACGTCTGCTACAACGAATGGTCAAAGCTTTTCGCGCCCCGCTGGTGCGAAGAGCATGCCTGCCAGTCGCAGAACCTCCGCGAGCAGCCACGACGAGGAGCTGACTAGCCACCTTCAGGGGTTATCCATGGCAGGGGAACGTTCGAACAGGGCATCTCCCATACCTGCCCCAGTGTCGGCGTCCATTTTGTTGAGGGGAAACTCTCGTTACGGTGACGACCAGGCCGCTCGTTATGCCAGTACTTATAACCCTGGTATGATGTTGGACGAGCAGTTGGATCAGGAAATGCACAGTTCGTACCTCCAACTCTCCAATATCACACACAGCTGATCATGACGTAGACGCTATGAGGAACCTCCCCACTTCGGATGACGATAAGTATCACAACAACTCGTATCCCAACAAGGTAAGGATGACGCTTCTGTTACATTAGTTTGTGTGCCCGAACCTCGTTTTTCAAAAGGTGTCAACTTCCTCGGCGGCTTTGGATCTGGCCCATATTTCTCAGACGTCTCCTCGCTCCCACTATCGTGCACTGGATCCTCGAGAAAAGGCATCCTCGGAGTGGCCTCAGTTTATCGGAGGTCCCCGTGGGCCTGACGGGCTCAACTCTCGCAACGATAGGCGAACTGTCACCAACCCGAGCATGACCCTTTCTGCGCCCTCCGACGATCATCCTGCAGGCAAACACGGAGCTGTCTCGGTTTCTGCCACTCCCCTCATCCAACAGCTGTCTCAAGGGTCGACGCACTCTCATGTCCCCACCCCCGTCTCGCGACGTGGCTCTCCTCCGAGCAGCCTGTTGGATAGCATTAGCAGCTCCGCTCGTTCAGTGCCTGGTACCCCTCTTGGTGGCGTCCCTGGAAATGCAGTTCACATTCGATCTCAAGGCAGTCCCCACACTCCTGATACGCATGTTATGAACGGTCGTCTCTCGGCCCACCAACTGTCTGACACTTCAGGGAGTCCGACGGACTTGCAAGCATCGCTCTCCCGCCTTAACCAGCCCCCTTACGAGAACGGTTCCCTCACGTTCACCTCCATCCAGCCCTCTAGCCTGGACGAGGTATGTGTTTCCTGCAAATCCCATCATGCCCTTCCTCACTTCTGTTCAAGCAGCAGTATGGCCTGGATTCTGTATATGGCGTCAGCGGCGGCCTGGACAACAATCGCTACAACAGCTATGGTTACGACACGAATGGCCGCAACAGTGGCAGCGGTGCCAACAACGGAACCAGTGGCTCTACGGCATTATACCACCACAATGGCTCCCGCTATGGTTTAGGAATCCCGGGACGTGCTAACGCAGCTGGTGGGGATAACAAGATGAATGGGCTGCATGGACCCAAGCACAAGCGGGGTGATATGGATCGTGAATGTACGATTTTCCCCTTCTGCTGGTAAAACGTAAAAGCTTACAATCTTCAGTCAACCGGTTCGCGGGCACTCGTTTGGAGGATCTTCAAGGCGAAATTCCCGCTCTATGCAAGGACCAGCATGGTTGCCGCTACTTGCAGAAGAAGCTAGAGGAGGGGATTCCGGAGCACCGCGACATGATCTTCCGCGAGACTTTCGGTCATTTCGCAGAGCTCATGACCGACCCCTTCGGAAACTACCTGTGCCAGAAGCTTTTGGAGTATTCGACGGATGAGCAACGCAACGTCATTTGCGACTCTGTCGCTCAGGAACTCGTCAACATCTCACTGAACATGCATGGTACGCGTGCGGTGCAGAAGATGGTCGACTTCCTTTCAACCAGGAGGCAGGCAAGTCCCGTCCATTCCTTATCACTCCTATCACACTTACGACAACAACCCAGGCTGATCATCGATACAATGCTCAGATCCATTCTATCATCCTTGCCCTCAGCCTTCACGTTGTGGTGCTTATCAAGGATTTGAACGGTAACCACGTCATCCAGAAGTGTCTCAACAAGTTGGCCCCGGAAGACAACCAGGTACTTTCGCTGGGTTTCTGTGTTACTTCTCACAGTTCTAACTCTCCACCAATAGTTCATCTATAATGCTGTTGCTGCCAATTGCGTGGAAGTTGCCACCCACCGCCATGGGTGCTGTGTTCTGCAAAGGTGCATCGACCATGCCTCTGATCACCAACGCGTCCAGTTGGTGAACGAGATCACGTACAATGCCCTTACTCTTGTCCAGGACCCCTACGGCAACTACGTATGTCGCTCAGCTTCCTCTACCTTCCTCTTTCGACAGTTTTTGCTGACATTCATGTCCAGGTTGTACAATACATCCTCGATTTGAACGACAACCGTTTCAGCGACGCTGTCATCCGTCAGTTTGCTGGCAATGTATGCGCCCTCTCCGTGCAGAAGTTCAGCTCCAATGTCATTGAGAAGGTTTGTCGCGTGTCTTATTTCCATCGCATCTTCTCATGTGTCTGCAGTGTGTTCGCGTCGCTGAACATAGCACGCGCAAGATGCTTATCGAGGAGCTTTTGAACCGCACTCGCCTGGAGAAACTGCTCCGTGATTCGTATGGCAATTACTGCGTCCAGGTCCGTTAATTTTCTGTGTCTTTCAGGCTCGAGGCTGATATATGTCATGATGTTAGACTGCTCTGGATTACGCTGAGCCCGCCCAGCGCGCACTGTTGGTTGAGGGCATCCGCCCCATTCTTCCTCTCATCAGGAACACACCATATGGCAAGCGCATCCAGAATAAGCTGCAGCGCGAGCAGATGGACCACTTCGGAGGTGGTGGAGGCTATCACAGCCAGCCTGGATTGCAGTCCGGCATGGGTAATCTCGCCCTCGGTAACCAGGCGATCGGTACTCCTCATGGCGGCGCTCGCCATCCGCCCTCCCTTCACCAACCCAACCCTTTGACTGACGTGTACGGCGCCCAGAACGGACTCTACTCCATGCCTCAGGCGTCGTTCGGCCAGGCTCATCTGGCCGCGTCTCCGCTTCACGGCCTGCAATCACAGTCGATTGATGGGTACGTCTTGCAAGGCAACTCGAGCCACAACCAGGGTGGCTTGTCGTCGCTCACCCACGGAGGCGGGTTCTCCGGTGCTTCTTTCGCCGGCGCCAGTCCCTTCGCCGGCGCAGGACTCTCTGGCTCCCTGAACGTCGATCCCTACCAGCAAAGGTCGAACTTCGGTTACGGGATGTAATCATCGCGCGGTATGACAGGCAACCATGCACAATTCTTCATTCTTTCAAAATCACCATGGACTTATGTTCTTTTTAATCACTCGATGCCTCCGCGTCCGATACCTTCAAAACCCCTACCCTACGAAAGCCTTTTGAATTGTCGTTCTGTCTCACTCCTCTTCTTCCCCGTACCCGCGTACTATCTAAATCCTCGGCCCCCGCACCCGAATCTATACTCCATACCACACACACTTTCCCCCGCATTGTATTTTGCAACCGGCATATTCGCACCCAATTGCTTTTCCTGCTTTCCTGTCACAACAACCTTCTTATTTGCCTCCTGCCTACCCATTTGTACAGGTTATTTCTCAATCACCTCTAACTCGGTTGTCTGTCTAATAGTATCCTCGTCGCAGCACTATTTGTCTGTCATTCTGTAGTTATTCAAATCCAAGTTGTATAAAGTCGCTAAATAATTAGATTTGCGGAGATTATGGTGCTCTTTGGACATGTATATGTATAGGAAGCCCTTGAGCAATGGGCAATCCCTGGCGCTCAAACGGAGTACCGAGACACGGAACCCGCGCAGTCACGAACGGTGGGAGAAGATTTTTCATGCGACGAATTTGACGATACGACTCTCGTAAAATTTGATGGTCCGTTGGTGGACATGCAACGTCTTTCATTAGACTTCAGCGAGAACGTAACGACTAAACGTATGTCTTGTAAGGGAATGCGCTCCAGATCCTCGTCACAGGGAGGCACATAAGGCAAAGCACTCTAATTTCGAGGTGTGTATTAAGCAGACTTGCGGCTCAAGTTTAAGATTGTCGAGACAGGTCGTGGTGTTTTAGCTCCCAGAAATGGAATCTTGTTGGCATAGCATAAATTTCCATACAAGAGGGCGTTTTTCTATGCAGTAAGACGAGGAATGCGATGACAGAGAATGGAATGCAAGTAGTGGTTGTTCACCGGTTCTGAGATTAGACAACTGTGTAAGTAATTCACGTCCGTTACGCCCTGTAAGTCCCCGCACCTTGGTGAAACCGATGGCAGCAGCCTTCTCACGGAAGCATTGACGGCAGAGGTCAAGGCCGTATTTACGGACGAGACCAGCCTGGTGGGCGCAGAGGCGGCTAGATGTCGCGAATCAAAGCGGATCGTCAGCTAACTTGTCACCCAGCGTGCATAGGTTCCCCCTCGTAACGATATGCACCACCCACGGCTGAATTTACACACCATTGACGGGAGCCCTTTCCGTACTTCCTGGGGCGAGAGAACCAAACAGCGTCGTGTGTCATTTTGAGAAGAGAAGGTCTTGAGGAGCCTGGGTTTCGGGATATAGAATAAGGACCTGGATTACTACGGACAGGAGCTGGCGATGGACACTCACTGTGCCCGAAAAGCTTGCGTTGGCTACGGCGATTTTTGGCGTCGGGGAATAATTGTTAGTGGGATTGAGCGAGGAGCCGCTTATGTAAACTGTACAATTTGCCCGTTAGAGTTTGATCTCCGACTAAAGGATCATGAAAAGAAATAAATGGCAAAATTTATAATGTCTAGCCCACCGCGAGGGTCGAACTCGCAGCCTTCAGATCCGTGTTATAAGAGTCTGACGCTCTATCCGATTGAGCTAGGCGGGCATTACATTGAAGGTCTTTCTGCATGTTGAAGAACAAACTTTCGGCTCCACTGTCGCGCTATTGCATCGACGTGCGCTTCGATGCACCAGTCCCCGTGGTTGTAGGATATTCCACTTCAACGAGTGAAAACCCTGAACCAGGACCTTCTTGTGCCTTCCGACTTCCTTGACCTCTCTGAACCAAACGCCCCCAGAATATATCTCCAAGGTAGGGG